>CALNHX010004909.1:0-117564 GCA_940337035.1 Agriotes lineatus | reverse complement strand
AATGACCAAATATTCGCATTAAAACAAATCATCGAAAAAACAATCAAAATACAATATAAACACACACTACATATTCATCGACTTCAAGCCCGCATATGACAACATATAAGGAAATAAAACCATGAAAGGGCTAGAGGAATCCCATAGAAATTGGTACAGCTAACAAAACTAACTATTAAGGAAGTCCGATGCTCAGTAAAAATCCAGAATGAAACATCACGACAGTTCAAAACACACAAAGAAGGTGAGACAGGGGGACTCACTAAAATGCCTTCTATTTAACATCGCCCTAGAAAAAAAAAACGTACGAGACTCACAAAGATTGAGACAGAGGAAACAATATTTAACAAATCGATACAAATAATGGCATATGCAGATGGTATTGGTATAATAAGTCGAACAGCCAGAGCAAACAACGATGCATCTGTCAATCTAGAAAAAGCAGCAAACAAGATGGGATTAGACATAAATGAACACAAAACAAAGAGTATGGTAGTAATACGTGCAGGACAACAGCAACAACGAAACTGACAGAATAAAACAATAGGAGATCCTAATATCGAAGTAGTGAGAGACTTCGTATACTTATAGGGTCACAAGTAAAAAATTAAAGGAAAAACGAAGAAGTCAAACGAAAAATCCTATTGGCAAATAAATGTTTTTTTAGACCAATAACACAATTAAAGTCACGTACGCCAACAAGAAAGTCCAAACTGATCCTATATAAAACCCTGATAAAAGCAGTACTAACTTCCGCCTCAGAGACACGGACGTTAACCAAATGAAATCATTCTAAGAATATTTGAGAGGAAGATACTACGAGACATATATGGACCTGCGGTCGAAAACCGAATTTGGAGGAATAGATATAACTATTAATTATATGAGCAATATAATGAACCATACTTCGTCCAAACTATAAAAATTGGGCGGTTTCGATGGGCTGGGCACACAGAGAACACACAAATCCAGCAAAACACTTATTACTAACAAAACCAGAAAGAAAAATCTGGTGTGATACACGCACACAACCTCCTTTTACAGTGATCTTATAATTAGCCAAAAATTAGTTTTGAAATTTTTAAACATTTGTCAAAATTTTTCAAAAATTACAAATTCTACAAAAACGGTACAAAATAGAGCGTTACTGAAAGAGACAAATTTTCTCTAGAAATTTAAGCTGAATTCAAAAATGAAATAATATACCGGGTGTTCTATTTAAAATAGGAGTTAATAAAGAAATAGAAAAAAAAACAAAATAAACCGATTTTAGAAGTATTCAACTGGAAAATTACTTATCTCACATCAATACACATTAAAAATGTAATAAAAATGTGAAGTTTGAAAAAAATCGTTAAAGCCGTTTTTGAAAAAATCGAAAAAATTTAAAAATCACAAGAGTAAACACCTACTTCGGGGTATGCGATTTTCATCAAAAGCTTGCTGTCGCATCTATATAGTGCACAAAATTTATATATAAAGTTTCAACGCCATACATTTTTTCATTTTTTACATATTCTATTCAGTGAGACACACACAGACACACAAACAGACCAATGAAAACAATATGTTTTTTGGGTTCAGGGGACTAAAACGTGAAGATCTTTTTTTTTTTTTTTTTTTTTAAAAGGGGGGATGGTCCCACCACATACCCCTGCCCTGACACGGACAGCCATCCATTACCAGAGAATAGTGACTTGAAGACTTGAGGGAACCTTGTTAACCCTATCGAATCTTTATTATTCTAACTTACAATGCCTCTATGCTTAAGGTTAGTATGTGGAGATCAATCCAAAATCGATTCCTAGCGTAGCTAGTGAAAGCTCGATGTCAGGGTACCTTTGACTTACCCCTGAATTCCAATATGGGAGAGTTCCTAACTGAAAATTGAATTGCCTCTAGTCTGCTCCTGCCTGTAATGAACTTAACCTATCTTAACCTAAGAGCCAACCTATTCTATAAGTAACTTAACCTAACCTAAGTAATTCCTATGCTACAATCTGAGGAACCTGAAACCTTGAAAAACCTGAAAAGCGTATACCGGGGTGCAATGGCATACTGTTCCCTCTGCTTGGGATATACTCGCTTTTTACAGAACTGCTTCTCGCTATCGTGCGTTAGGGCAGTTTTGTAATTTTTAACGCCACCTCGTGCGTTTCCTTCTCGGCCCCGTTCGGCATAGCAGGGTGCCGACCGGCGGCCTATCGTCGCACGATCCCGCATAGATGCTTCCTGGTTTAGAGAGGAACGTCGTCTTCCTCACTTCTAGGGCTTCTGTGCCCACCACCCTTTACCGGCCCACCCAAGTTCGTGCTTATTACTATTGAGGTTATTGTTTTCCTGAGGGCCGAAACTTGGCCGCCAAGGAAACCGTCGGTTCCGCAGCTTTCGCTACTCTTGTGGGATTGGCCGTGCCGTGCGTCTCTCCTGTGGCCCTCCAGAGCCAGCGTTTCCGCGGTAGTCGCGAGCCACTGGGCGGCGCACGGCTCGTCCAACGAACCGATAGGGCGTCGGTCGACGAACTCCAGCCTCGAACACCTCAGGGTCCCAAGCCTCATTACAAACCTATTCTACCTTATTGCCTATCTTAGACTAGCTTATTCTAGCTTATTTTACTTGCCTTTGGTCCATAAAGTACGCCTGGCTCACTGCTTAAACTAGCACTATTAGGAGTCTATTTCTCGATTAACTTAGCCAGTAAGTTGACGTCATTCCCTAGCATTAACACTACCTCCGCAGCTGTGTTAGGCCATTGGTTTATTTTGTCCTCCAGTTCTAATCTTTCTTCGTCGTATATAGCGCATTCCATCACCCTGTGTTTTGGGGAGTCTATCTCGTCGCATATGTCGCATTGCGCATCTTCGCTTTTTCCGATCCGGTAGAGGTGTACGCCTAGCTCCCCGTGTCCGCTCAGTAATCGGGTGGTTTTCGTCTCAAGGCCTATTTGACACTCCTCTGTCCATCTCGTGATGTCAGGTATTAGCTCGTATTGGTACCTCCCCTTTTCGGCTTGGTCCCATTCTAGTTGCCACTTTCTTCTTATTCTCGCCTCCACTTCTGATCTTAAGGCCGTCCAGTATCTGTAGTCTCTTGCTACTATCTGTTGCCCCAGTAAGTTTGCTTCGCCAGTTCTTTTGAGTTCTTTCATGGCTTTTAGATGTTCTATTGTCAGGTGTAACGGAGGAATCTTCGCTAACACACAGAGACTTTCGTTGGGCGTGGTGACGTATGCGCCCAATATCGCTCTTAGGCATACTGCTTGGGTGGACCTGAATATTCTTTTATTGCTCAATATTGCCACTCTGTGTCCCCATATCTCGATCCCGTAGGTGATAATGGGAATGATTGCGCGTTCGTATATCGTTCTGAGGGAGTTTTGCAGCCGGTCGATCCTCCCCCAGTTTCTGTAAGTGAATCTCCTCAGGGTGTGGAAGATGTTTCTCGCTTTGCTGTTTGCGTATTCTATATGTTCTTTGAAGTTGAGTTTCTCGTCCATATATATCCCTAGATATTTCATATGTCTTTCTCTGCGTATGGGGTGGTTGCCCAGACGTACGACAGGGTTTCTATTCATGGGTTTGGAGGAGTATATCACGTACTTGGTCTTTTCTCTTGATATACCTAGCTTGTTGCTTGCTGCCCACTCGGCAAGGATGTTTAAGCATTGCCTCGCCTTGTCCTCTAGTTCGGTCCTTGTAGTCGCATGTATCGAGATAGCCACGTCGTCCGCGTATGCTATCGCTGTCGTATTTTCAGGCCACTGTTCTCTTATCAGGGAGTCCATTACGACGTTCCATAGGAATGGTCCTAACACAGATCCTTGCGGGCAACCCTTAGTGATGTCTTTGGCAGTTTCCGAGTATGTTGCCGTGTACCTTACCTTCCTGTCTCTTAGGTAGCTTTTTAACATTTTCATAATCGCGGATGGGGTCTGTTTCCCCTCTAATTCCACGATTAGACTTGGCCACCATAAGTTGTCGAATGCCCCTGAAATGTCCGCGTAAATCACCATACTGTGTTTTTCGGCCGCTTTTATGTGTTCGGTTAGCGCTGTTATGGCATCGATGGTTGACTTCCCCGGTCTGAAGCCGTATTGCCTGCTGTTAAAGAATTCCCTTTCTGGGCGCGCTTCGAGGATTTTCCGAATGACTATTCTCTCTAGGGCTTTCCCTAGTTCGCTAAGTAGCGTGATAGGTCTTAGCGATTTGGGGTCTTTGGGATCCTTGTCTGGTGATTTCCTAATCGTAATGAGGCTACCCGTTTTCCACCTGTTAGGGAAGTATCCTTGCTCTAGACAGGCCCTGAACAGTCTCAGTAGTTCGTTCTTAATCTCGGGGTAGCACATTCCCAAGATTTTGCCGTGAACTTGGTCCGCACCTGGCGCTTTGTAAGGCGTGATGCGCGTTATCGCCTCGTCGAGATCTTCTTCGGAGATTTCGCATTCTTGCTGATCGTCTCCTAGGCAATTTTGCGCTCTCGCTCTCGTTTCTCTGTGTGCCGGAGTGTCGCTGTCTGGATCATCGTCCGGCATAAGCTTGTTTACTATCTCTTCAAGAGTGTCTTGCATGACCTCGGTGGTCGATCCGTCTGATTTTAGTACGCTGGATGTCGTTGTCATTAGTTTTATTTTATTTGCCGCTAATCTATAGATGGTGCCCCATGGGTTCTTCTGTAGGTCTTCCTCTACAAACGTTTTCCACGTGTTGATCTTTGCCTTCTCAATCTCTCGCTTGTACTCGGCAAGAGCCTGCAGGTAGGCTTCGTGGGCTTCCTCTGCGGGCTCGTTCCTTCGCCTTCGCGTTTGATATGTCTTTCTGCGTGTTTTGACACCTGTTTTGAGGGTTTGCAGGCGCGCTGACCACCATGGGGTTTCCCTATTCGTTACTTTGGATGTCTTGCATGACTTGCCGGTAATTATTAATATCTCCTTTGTGAGGGTTTCTACATATTCGTCTATTTGCTCTGTGTTGTTTATTTGTTTCAGCTCTAACTTTTCTCTTATCTTGGGTACGTATCTTTCAAGTGCTTCCGCGTCTACATTCTGAATGTTGTACTTCATCTCGGGCTTGATGTTTTCCGGTCTTAGGGTGATTTTTAGCTCGATGTATCTGTGATCACTTTGGATCTTCCCTGGTAGCACTTTCCAGTATGCAGTGTCTGTCATAATACCTCCACTTGCTACGGTTACGTCGATGTTCTCTTCTCCGTTGGCGGTGGAGGTGTATGGCTCGTTTGCCTTATTTAGAATGTACAAGTTGTTTCTTGTGATCCAGTTCTCCAAGGCTTCGCCCCTTTGGTCTGTTCGTTTGGACTGCCATGACTTCGATTTACTGTTGGCATCACCCATTATTAGTATGGGGACGTTTCTGTATGTGTCTATTATTTCTTGGAGGTTCCTGAGGTCTTGATGTATGTTCCCGTCCCAAGTGAAGTACACGCTTACCACTATGTACTGTTTCGAGTGGTATCTGATTTCGCACGCTGCAATCCATCTTGTCGTGAAGTTGTTCAGCGCTAGCACCTCGAGTTCTTTGTCCAGTACCACAATTGAGGCTAAGGGCCTAACTTTGTTGGTATGAATTGTTCTGCACTGGTTAATTCCCGGTATTCTGTAGCTGTTATCTTTATTTACCGAATACGGTTCCTGCAGGCACAGGATTGATACCGCTTTTTCCTCAGCGAGTGGTCGAATTTCCGATGTCGAGGTTCTGCCGTTACCCAGATTTGCCTGCGCTATTTTTATGTATGGTTTATAAACCATAATTCGTGTTCGATATTTGCTCCCTAGTCCTCCGTAGGTGCGTTGGACACTTGTATGATCTGGCGTCGTGACCAGACTCTCTGATTCCTGCGTGTATGCAGTTTACGCATCTTAAGACATTCGATTCACACTTTCTCGTCTCGTGAGGCCCCGCGCACTTGGCGCATGTGTCTACTCCCCTGCAATCCTTGTGCATATGCCCAAACTTCAGGCACTTGAAACACTTCAGAACCCTTACGTGGTCTTTTATTACGCACGATGACCATCCTTGATATACTCGCTCTCTGGCTAACATAATTTGCCTGACCGCTGGCGTAATCTCTACCACCCAGTGCACAAAGTGCTTCTCTCTGGGCCCAAACTTATATTTGGCACGGATGCCCTCTTTCACTTCTTCCGGGAGTGCGCTCTTGAGTGCCTCGTTGAGTTCTGCTTCTCCAACATCGCTTGGCACCCCGTAAATTGCCATGCGCGGCTTTAATTGTCCCTGTACTTCTGCCATTAGTCCTATTTTCCTCAATGCCTCTGAGTTTAGTTTCTCTGAATCCATCTCCCTTGCCTCTATCCTAATGCTGTTCTTGCCGCTTTTTAATATTCTGTCAGGCCTACAGCCGAGATCTTGGGGCTTGGCCTGCTTGATTAGGATGTCCCGTGTCTGCTCGCACGTCTGTGCGATCGCATCATCAATAGGGGTGATCTTAATAACCACCTTTTTGGTCGGTGCCACGCTCTTGCCTGAGGGTATTTCTACCCTTTGCGGTCTCTCCGCCTTAGGTTGTCGAGCTGTTTGCGCATATGATGGGGCTTCTTTGATTGTGTCTTCTAGGCTGGAGATTGTCTCCGTCAGTTTAGTCTCCACCTCTCTCTTGCCTGTCAGCAGTGCCAGCTTTAAAAAGGTTGCTGTCAACCCTTCTAGATGTTTGACTAGCTCCGTCTTCCTGGAGACTGTGTCCTTCAGCTGCGATACGAGGGTTATTATCTCGGTCTTGTCCTTGCAGAATTTACTCAGCAGTGCCTCTACTGACGTGTCATTGCTTTTTGCCGCTGTCATAATTGCCTGCTCTATCGGTTCGCTACTTGCACTGGGTTCACCCATTATTGATTTTCGGCCGGTCATGATGACCTTGTTGCCGCCGGCTTGCGCCGTTGCCTTACTCTAGTCGCCCTATACTATTTTAACTGAAATTACTTACGAAAGCTACTTACACTATCTTATCCTACCTTAAACTCCCTTGTAGACGGGAACCGCAGTCCCCGACTTACCTGACTCAGGCCACCTCAAGCGATATAAAACTGTTTGCAGTTACCCCTTAATAATGATCGGAGACTTGCGGAATATCCCGAAAGTCCGTTAGTAGGGAGGGGCAAGGGCACTTTGTTAATCCATTCATGCGTCTTACTCCTGCTACCTCCTATGCTCCTGATATCTGAATCTGGTAAACTCCGCGAATATCGCGAATTTCGCGGTGCTCGCGGATTATTTCGGGGTGTCGCGCGCGGATGTGTGTCCCCGACCCTCTCACACACCAGTTGCGACCATGTTCGCAGCTCGCGAGGGAAAACACTAAATTCCGCGGAATAAAATCAAATCACTCGCGAGGGATCGAAAATTTTCTCCAAGTCCAGCGACCGCTTCACAAGGGGGCGATAGGCGCGGTCCTTCGAAGCTCCCGGGGGCCCCACTGAACAAGAAGCTCTCACGATAAGACTTGGACCTCTGTGACGGGGCTAACCTCATTTAACGCACACTCGCACTGGACTTAGGTAACTTCGACGGAGCTCTCGGCAGCACGTCCGCTCGCGGTGAAATCTCGCCACAGCACTCAACGTGAAGATCTGTTGAAAACTCAATTTCGAATTTTTGGGGTGAATTCAATACTTCCTTTATTGTAAAAGGAAGTAAAAATGAAAGTAAAGTAGTCGCAAACTTACATGTTCGGCAAGAGATTGTTCAACATATTATCGACATGACTTACCACAGATTATCTCGATATTAGTACTTTTCTGAAGAACAATGATATCGATATAAAGAAAATGATTTGTGTATGCACTGATGGATGTCCTTCAATGAGGGGAGCCGAAAAGAGATTTGTTTCCTTATTGAAAAAGAAATACAATTTAACAAATCTTTAAAATTTCACTGTATCATTCACCAAGAAATCTTAGCAGCTCGTATCTCCATTGTCGAAGTATCGCCGTGATGAAAACCGTAATAAATACAGTGAATTATATCTGAGCACAACAAAACAATAAAGTGAACTTGAAAACGGTGGATGGTGGTGTTGTTTAGATTTTCTGTGCGACATTACAGAAAAGCTTAATCAGCTCAATCATGGTCTACAGGATGAAAATAAAATTATTTCGCAGAATAAAGTTTTTACTATTGAAGAGAAACTAAACATCTATTACGAGCAAATACAGGACCAAGTACTGCATAAATTTCCAACTGTAACAAAAGCTAAAGATGATATTATCATTTCTCGATGAAACTAAATTGTATAGCTGCTTTATCTAAAGAATTGTTTGTTGCTTGAAACAGCAATTATTACACAACTAGTTGCATTGTGGTATGATTATGCAAAACTATTTGACGAATTTATGGAGTTCAAAAACTATACGAATCTGGAAGTTATTTGTAAAGAAAAAAGAGCTGAGGGAAAGGAGTACGTGCAGTTTTGGAAATTATTGCCTTAAAATACAAGACTGTACAAAAATGTGCCCACCTGCTGATCAAGTTATTCGCATCAACATATCATTGTGAACCATCTTATTCCAAAATGAAATATGCAAAGAAGCTATACGGAAATCGGCATACTGATTCTCACCTTGATGACCAGCAGCATGTAGTAATTATTAACCTGATTTGTCTAAAATAGTTAAAAGTTTATCTCAACATCCACAATCACACACTTTTTTTTTGCTTGGATACATTTACGTTTTGAGTTTTATTCTTTACGCATAACCAGGCTGGAAGTAAATGTTTATATCTTAAGTTACGACGACCGAAAGTACAACTTTAGGCCCGGCGAACCGTAAAGTAATTTGCGGAACGTAAAATAAAAACGCGGCCCCTAAAGTAACTTTACGGCCCGCAAATTACTTTACGGCCCGACACCTTAACTGTGGTAGCAATTTTTGGCATTAAAAAACCATAAATTTATTCTGTGTTTCTTCCATGCAGTTGTGCGTAAAACATTGTACGTACTTCAGGCCGGAAATGATTACGCCCTTAGCCAAATAAACGCCCTCCTCCGTCGGGCAATTTTTGGCTGCGGGCGTAATCTTACTCTTCCGGCCTTCTATACGTAAATAACTATTACATTATTATATTATGAGATATAGTGTAGTATTTTGCTGCCCGCGTAACATAGCAAACATAAGTATGTGGCCCGAGAAGAAAAAAGGTTGAGTATGGCTGAGTTAGACGAACAAAGCACGAAGAAGAAGAGTTAAGAAAATCAGAGGAAAACAAAGAGGATAATAAGAAAAGAGGAAGATCAACAGATGAGGAAGGGGAAAATAACTCAAAAGGAGCAATCCCAAAAAAAGAAGAACTGGACACAGACGATTTTGGCACCCTATGGAAAAGTACAAAAGATATTTCAGTGTTCTTTGAGGAAACACTAAACGCAACTCTCAAGAACATAACATTTTATCGCAAGAGGTGTTAAGCCATTTTGTAACCTTCAGTAACAAAGCTGACTATTTAAGCTTTCTGTATAGTCTATCTGTACTTCAAATCTGATTCCAACATTTTTAACTTTTATCACAAAAACCTCACAGGTGCAAAATCACTTCTTGTTCATTTGAATCCGAATACCCTGTATATCGACGCGGCTGCCCCGCTTCGATCATCTTGGGCCACCCTTTACCACCGTTTGCTCGCGTAAATCCAGTTATTTCCGCCGAAGCTTACGCCTCTTGATTGGCTAAGGCTCCGCGTGGTTACGCGGTTGGTAGACCTTAGCATGTTTTGCAAGCAGAGGGGAGTTGGTAGAAAGCTATCGAGTGCGACGCATGTGGTTGTGGAGTGTCTTTTTCCTAGGGTTTTCCAAGGGCCGCGTCCAGCGATGTCGTTATAAAGTGTTCCTTCATTCCCCACTGGTCTTGGGGGATTTGTTGGCAGGACGCGCAGAGTGCCCGTAATTCTCTCGTTATACCCAGTCGCATGTGTGTGACCAATTCAAAATAAACGCCGTCGTCCGGCGGATTCGTTACCAAAGGAAATGCTCTCGTACCGCCCCCGCAGTTAACCTTAGGCGCTGCTAGCCTGCCGTACTGTACCACACCGCTCAGGAGACATCAAACAAACACAGGTACCATTTTAAGATATTGTGTAACCAAGTAGCTATCTTGCTTACGATCTGAACTTGCTGCCATGTGTGTATTAATGATTCTGTGTCTAACTTGTCGTTCGCAGAGTGACTGAATTGTCATGCATGTAGCAACCTATGAAATTACCATATTTCCGGCCGCCATTGTTGTAAATCGAAACGCTTCGGCCGTTTGTGATTCATAGCTTTGAGCGCTGCAAAATCAAGTGAGTTTGTCGTTGTGGTCTGCGCTGTGTCGCAGGCTCACTTGCGCGAGCAATCAGCTGTGTAGTGCGTGACCCAATTACGCGAGTTTGTCGTTGTGGGCGATGGACTTTGATCGCTCTTACCTGAAAATCAATCGTTGTTTGTATCTGAACTAAAAGTAACCATTACTGTGTTGTAAATTGTGTTTCTTTTAACATTGAACCTTTGCTTTGTGTACGTCCAGTTAAGCGATGCAATTACTGCCAACTTATGTGCTCCGGGCACCTTCACCGATAATTAACTATTTGTTCTGCGTTTGGCTTCACCCCGCGACACGGTCGCTGTAAAGTAGTGGGCCTCGGCAGTATTTATTATTCATATTTAACCAATAACGTTCGGCAGTTCGCTTAACGGGTCGACCAAGGTCTGTTGTTTTGGTATTGAACGTTTGATGGATTTGTGTGTTCTAGTATTAGCGCGCGAACTCCAGCTGGGGGCACTAGTTTAAGCCTTACGTTTATTTAAGGCGACCTATTCGTTGCCCCTTTGATTCTTTGTTGTAACGTCAGTCAATAGATACCTATGTGATTAAGAGATTTATTATTGTGTACGCCCTCTGCATGCTCTTTCCAGATTAAACAACTAATGTCAAGATCGATGTACAACGGAATTTGAGCGTTGGAGTGTGCAGGTAGGTCTGGCAACGCCCCCGCAGTGGCAGTACTTACCCGAATTAGTAACGCAAGCACCTATTTCTCGAATTTGTAATCTGAGCTCGATATTTCTCGAGTACTTTTATGAAGTAGTACCCAGTGGACTTTCCGTCCCGTCTAACCGTCCAGGTCCGGTTACACGAGTATACTTAGAGACAGACTTGGTGGCACGCTTCTATTTTTAATTTACCCCGTTCATGTCACGCCACGCTTTCCAGTGAAGTACCGTTTGAACCACGCCCAACTCCCTGAGCGCTTCAGTCGAGGCTTTAGCCTGTTTTAACGAATCTCAGGGCGAGCGTGCCATCCTTTCCCGGACTTAACCAGTCGTGCGATACTCACCTCGCGTGGGTGTCGCTAAGTCATTTTAATACCGTAACAGAGGTAACAAGATCTTTTAAAATACTTTAGAGTTGAGAGTGATTTAGTTTGTTGTCATAATGTGCAGGACTTATTAATTGCAATAGGTGTGACATCCTATGATACAACTGAGCGGCGTTGGTTTTTAGATAGTTACATAAAGAAGTTTAAAATGCGTTTTACTTCATAATGGATAGTTCAAAAAGAAGTTTAAAGTGCGTTTTACTTCATAATGGAAATATATACGGCTCAATTCCCATTGGCCATTCGCGTGACTTAAAGGAAAATATGAACACATTGAATAAGTTATAAAATTAATATAATACAAGCAAATTGCGCGCTACGCGCACGTGAAATACGATACGCGAAAGGTCAAGCTCCGAGCCGAGCGCTAAGATAAGAAAAACAAAACCTAAACAAATATAAACATCTGTGAAGCCGGAACGTAAGATTTTATTTTGTGCCACAGACACACAGACACACATTAAGGAAAATTATATTATAGATGGTGATGTTGGTAACCACAAGTGGATCATCTATGTAGATATTAAAATGGTTAGCTTGTTACTTGCCAAGCAGGGTGGATATAAATATCTCTATTTCTTGTATCTCTGGGATAGCCGGCGTAGGGACAAACAGTGGACTCAGAAGAACTGGCCAGTAAGAACATCTTTAAATGTTGGAGAAAAAAATGTTATTAACCACTCTTTATTTAATAAGTAGAGAAAAAATCGTCTTTCCTCTTCTTCACATCAAATTGGGTATCATGAAGCAGTTCGTAAAAGCTCTAGATAGAAAAGGTAACTATTTTAAATATATTTGTAACAAGTTTCCAAATCTAAGTTATGAAAAAATACGAGCTGGTGTTTTTGGTGAACTCTGATGAAAGATATGTCGTTTACTAGTTCTATGAACAATATTGAAAAAGATGCATGGAACTCGTTTGTTATGGTTGAAACAATGCTTAAGAATTTTCATCACCTTGGTTGCAACTAGGTTGACCACTTTTCAATTTATACAAACCCTGAAATCCTTCGTAAGTAAAAAAACAGGTTTTTTAATGAGAAATACAGAATGATTATAGAAAACAAAACGCAAGCAAATAAACTACATGTTTTTATTCATTTCTATTAATGGTTAGCAAATATAAGGCAAGGTGTAACTGAAATACTTGTCCATACCGTACGTCGTATTAAATACGGATTTTTTCTGCTTGTTCTGCATGTGTTCAAAATCAAAGACAGTTTGCATTCATATTGAAGTGCCAACAATCGATGACGCAGTTAAAGGGATTATAAAACAGTGCAAGAAGGCACAGATTATGCAAAGAGCATATAAGAAGCAACCTGAGAATTACTGAAGATTACAAGAAGGTACTGGTGGCGCGTTAATCAGTGTTTGTTTGTTTATTTGTTTATTAACTAAATATGAAAAGTACGACCAATTGTGAGGTTATAGTTTCCTGAATAACATTTACAAAAACAATTAAAAATTAAGATCAAAGAATGTACATTTACAGATAAACGATTGAAAATCACGTTGCTGTGGTGTGCTAGGGAGTCGCTAGTATTTTTTTATGTTGGGGAAGCCAAGCCGAAAGATGTGTTATTTGGCTTTTCGATTTTGATAAATTTGGTTGATAAAAGTAAATATTTTGTGCCCAGTTGTGCGTTTTATTAATTTGCCTGTGTGGAGGCCAGCTGCGGTTAAATTGGCAGTGTTCCGAAGTGCAGTTCCAGAATAAATTCGTCCTGAAGCGCAGCATGTGCGAGATCCTCTTCAGTGCTGAGATTATACAAGTTTTGGAGCTGCGCGAAGCATAAAGTAAAGTGCAGCACCTAGAGGAAGCTTTATTCGTGATCCAGAGGCAGATTGCAGCAGCTGAAATATTGCCAGGAAGCAGATACTGGTTTGGCGTCCTTTCCAACCGTCGCCTCTGCGAGTTCGTCCCTTAGAGCCGAGATTCTACAAGATTTAGAGCTGCGGGAAGTGGGCATTAATTAATAAAAAACTACAAACCATATCTAATTAAAAGATTGTGAACAGGTGAGATACAACAGTGGTGTCAGAAGTGGGATTAAGAAAGATGTCTGTCACACCCGAGATGCTCGAGTCCTTTGCGGGCATCTTTGCAAATGCTATTCAGAAAGCGATTATCGGTGCAACACAGGCAGCAATAGTTAACGCTGCTCAACCTACCCAATAAGCTCCTGCTAGTGAGTACAAAACGTCCGATTCAACTACGGTAGAGGATTATTTCAAACGCTTCGATTGGGCTCTTCAATTAAGCAAGATTGCTGATACAGAACATCATCAATACGCTCGTGTATACATGGGACCAGAGTTGAACAATGCACTCAAGATCCCCGTTAGTCCACAATCACCGGAGGAAAGTTCTTATGCTCACATCAAAGCCAAACTAATAAGCCATTTCGATCAAGTTAAAAACAAATACGCCGAGAATATAACATTCCGAAACTGTTGCCAATTTTGCTCTGCGTCTCAAGCAAGGTGCTGCGTACAGTGACTATGGGGTATTTTTTAGACCGAATGTTAATTGAACAAATGCTCCATGGGCTTGAATCACGTGATACCTGCGATGAAATTATTTAAAAAAAACCAGAGACTTTCACTGTAGCGTACGAAATCGCACACTCTCTGGAGGCGACGCGTAACACGGCAGTGGCAGTAAAGACATCGGCTTCACTACTAGTTCCTGAGACTACAAATAAACTGGGCTATGCGCAACCCCATGTTAAAAGGAGACAGGTCAGCCGACGACAACGTCAGGAAGTAAACCAGCGAGAAACATCTAATTGCAATGGCTGCGGTGGTCGTCATCTTCGAAGACAGTGCAAGTTCCTAGATGCGGAATGCCACATATGTGGGAAAAGAGGCCACATTTCAAAGGTGTGTAGATCCAAGACTTTGCAAATCATGGAAACACTCACATCTACACCACCGCCAGTGGATACTGTCGATTACATACAATATTTACGGAAAGTAAATGAAGAGAAAGCTATGACACTTCTTGACCGAAAGATGATCTCGGTGCAGATCGATGGGCGAAACCTTGAGATGGAATTAGACACCGGCGCTCCATGTGGTATCATCAGCGAAAAAACTTTGCACAATATTAAACCAACTTTTCAATTGCAGAAAACAGACAGACAATTCGCAAGTTACACACGACACAGAATCAGTCAGGCGCATACCTGTCAACGTCACCGTCGGAAAAAGTTCCCGTAAGTTGAACCTCTACGTCGTCGAAAGTGACTTTGACACTCTCTTTGGCAGAGAATGGATTAATCAGTTTACCCACGAAATTAATTTCGTCGCACTCTTCTCCACATCAAATCAGGTCAATCTACTGACAACAGCAACTCCAAATCTGACCTTCAGGCAACAAGAACATCTTAACCAACTCCTCTTGCGGTACGAAGACGTGTTTGGCGAGATTGCAGGTAAACTCACCGGCCCACCTGCTACATTGCATCTAAAACCAGGGGCAGCACCCGTTTTTGCAAAGGCCAGGGAAATTCCTCTGGCCCTGCCGGACGTCTACGCTAAAGAAATTGATGCTAAAATCGCGTCGAGTTTTTATCTCGGGTAGATTACTGTGAATGGGCATCAACCACCCATGTCGTGGCAAAGAAAAATGGGAAAATTCGAATAACTACAAGCCAACACTTAACCCAAGAATAATCATCGATGAACACCCCATTCCGAGAGCTGAGCACCTATTCAACCAAATGAAGGGTGCCACAATTTTTTGTCATCTCGACAATATAAAAAGGGCGGAACACACTATCGAACATGTCTTAACACAAGTACGCGCGCACATGTTCGTCTAACAAAAAGCTGCGTGTGTTGGTCTAAAAACGCTTCGAACATGTACGCGCATACAAAATGTTCGACAGACTTCTCAACCTGGATTTCTTGAAAACAAGTACGTGGGTTGATGTATGCACGCACATGTTCAATCGTGTGTTTCCTAAACGCACATGTTCGCCACGGACTTAATTTTAGGGACGCTTACACACACTTGACGGTCGATGATGAATTCAGCGAAGCTTTAACATTAAATACGCTGACACACGGCCTCATCAGACCAACCAGAGCGGTATACGGCGCAGCAAATATTCCTGCTATCTGGCAACGCCGCATGGAAACCGTCTTGCAAGATATTCCAAATGTGCAAAATTTCTTCGATGACATCCTGATACATGCGGACAACTGTGACAACCTATTGACGACTCTCAAAACAACCTTGGAAAGGTTGCGGTCACATGGCCTTCGCTTAAATCGCTCCAAGCGTGACTTTGCTTCTCCTGCCGTCAAATATTTGGGCCACAAAATAGACGCACAAGGAGAGCATACGTCTGATAAACACATCAAAGCAGTAAGAGATGCTCCAAAACCCACAACACCAGAAGAACTGCAACTTTTCTTAGGTAAAGCAACGTACTACAGTGCTTTTATGCCTAATCTATCCACCAAAGACAGGCCTCTGAGAGACATGCTGTTGAAGGAGTCTTTCACCTGGACGGCTGATGCCGAGAAAGTGTATGAAGATATTAAAAGCATACTGACCTCACCTCAGGTCTTAATGTCATACGACCCATCGCTACTACTTCTGTTGGCTACTGACGCTAGCAAAACGGGACTCGGCGCAGTTCTTTCGCATCGCTTGAATAACGGCAATGAGCGCCCAATTGCCTCCGTAAGTCGAGCGATGAGTGCAACGGAACAACGCTACCCACAGATCGACAAAGAAGCCTTAGCCATCGTCTGGGCCGTTCAAAAGTTCTTTTTGTACCTATATGCCCGTCACTGGACGCTAATAACGGACCACAAGCCACTGTCACAAATCCTGCACCCTGAGAAGTCATTACCAGTGCTGTGCATCAGGCGTATGGCAAATTATGCAGATTTTCTGGGAAATTTCGACTATAACGTTATTTTTAAAACAACAGAGGCGAACGCGAATGCCGACTACTGCTCTCGTGCTTCACTACCTGCCAATGTTCACTAAAATTATCGTCATCAAGAGAAGGAAGAAGAATACGACGCATTCGATCAATTCATTGTCGGACACGTCAAACAATTTCCAGTTAACAACCAATACATCGCTCAAGAAACGCGGAAAGATCCGCATCTTGGAAAAATTATGAGACTACTCGAATCGGGTCAGTGCCTCGCACGTGCGGGGTATAAAGCACCGGAAGTAAATTATAGGATAGCTACTAATGGTCTCGTTTTTGAGCATTGAGTTGTGATTCCGACAACTCTACGCAATGCAGTACTAACCGACCTTCACACAGCACATCTAGGAATGGTAAAAATGAAAGGACTGGCACGATCGTCTTCTGGCCAGGTATCGATGCAGACATCGAGCGTACAGCAAGATAATGCAGCGACTGCGCCAAATACGCACATGCTCCACCAAAATTTCGAGAGCACCATTGGGAATACCCCAAGGGACCATGGAACGTATTCATGTAAACTATGCCGGACCATTTGCAGGCACGATGCTACTAATCATTTCGGATGCTTACAGCAAGTGACTTGAGGTGAAAGTTACCAACACAATGACGGCTAGTGCCACCATCTCTATTTTAGACGAACTGTTTGCTGCTTAGGGGTTCCCGCAAAAGTGGTCTCGAATAACGGCACCAATTTCACCTCCGTCGAATTCAAGGCCTTCGTCCAGGCAGTGGGCGTCAAATTTCATAAGCTAATAGCCCCGTACCATCCATCAACAAATGGTTAAGCCGAACGCAGCGTTCAAACTGTGAAGGATGCCATGAAAGCCATGGGAATAATAAGAAGTTCTATGCAACAGAATCTGAATGAGTTTCTTCGGCAGTACAGAAAAGCACCGCATTCGACCACGAATCAGTCACCGTCTCAAATTTTCCTGGGACGCTCACTCCGTACACGATTGGACCTCATCAGACCGGATGATTTATATACTAGGGTGACTGAAAAACAATATGTTATATTCCAGCCAACGTTTCGCAAGTTCCAATCAGATAAATCAACGTTCTTTATGTCAGGTAATCCTCGCACGGACAAATGGGTTCGCGGAACCATCCTTGCTCGCATAGCGGATCTCCACTACGAAATTGAGTACCTGGGAAAACGATATAAGCGACACATTGATCAAATACGAAGAAGCGGAAACGAACAGCAGCTGAGGAAGCAAGAATCAGAAGAAGAAGACCATCCTCGGAGAGCTTATACCCAACCTCTCTCCTCTACGGCAGCAACATCTCTCCTCTACGGCAGCAACATCTCTTACCCCTACGGCGGCAACATCTCCCACCCCTACTGCAGCAACACTACCGATAGTTCAGAACTCAACATAGCCGGTGGAACGTCCAAATGTAGACCGCCCTACAGCAGTAACTCCACCAACATCGCCAGTGGAACAATCACAGGATACCAACAGATACAGTATTCCAATTCGTACATCACCAGCGACGCCACGCAGATCGGTCAGGCAGAAGAAAGCAAGGGCCATCTTTTCACCCTCGTAGGGAAAAAAATATTAAGTTTAAATACATCCAGCCATGTTTTTTAATTACTAGTTTTTTGTTTTCTGACAGTATTTTAATCTGATTGTCAAATGTGAATTCTGTTTTTGAATAATTAATAAAAAAGTACAAACCATATCTAATTAAAGATTGTGAACATGTGAGATAAAACAGGGCAGCACCTAGAGAAGGCCTTATTCATGGTCTATAAGCAGGTAGCAGTAGCAGGGAGCTTTCCAGAAAGCAAATACAGGATTGGCGTCCGTTGCGGAAGCCTGAAACGAGATCGGCGTTCTTTGAAGAAAAACAAATGCGAGTTGGCATTCGTTTGCACTTGAAAAACAAATTTCAGATTAGCCAAACTACTTGATTATTATAAAAGCATTGTTATAATTTAGCTGAGGTGAACTGATTGATTGTTGGTTAATTTGTTGTCAAAATATGCTGAATTTTCTGTGTTTCGAACACCTTTGTCTGGGGTTAAATATTTTATGGTTTCTGTCATTCGTCAGAATCGAGCATTTGCCATACAATGGTTAAATTTATCAACAGTGTAACAATTCAACACTGCAGATACGAGTCTCTAATTGCTAGCGGGCGCAAAAGCTTTAATAAGTTACAAATGGATAAGTTATAGAAAGAACAACATACCTTCATTACAGTGAAGCATAATTAAATAATCATGTTTTAGTTAGCTAGAGCCAATAAAATTAAAACTAAACTTTATGTAGTCTATCAATTTTATTTATTTATCGTATTACAAATAATATTAAAGTATAGAGTTAATATAATAGTAAAGCATTACAATATTATACCTTTGATTACAATAAAATCAAAGATTATCTGCTCGGCGCACGCGCAAGATTTTTTGTGGTGATTTTATTTTTATTAATACAAACGATTACGCTGAAGTTTTTGTTAGACGTTATTACAAAATTCGCGGAACCCGAAGAAATTTTAACCCTTATGGACGCGCGCAGTGGGTAAAAAATACCCACACCTAGAGTTAATTGTTCTAATCGACTTGTTTTTAAAGTTACGTGCTGCCGCCCTTCAGTACCTTCCAAATGGACTGCTCTGAAGGGGGGCCTGGACACAACCCCCACTGTCCATAACGCCCACCATGTCCATAACCTCCACCGTGTCCATAACGCCCACCGACGATTTGGGCCATAACCTCCACCGTGTTCATAACCCCCACCGTCGGGTGTGTTCGTAATTTAAACTGTGCCCATAACCCCCACCGTCGGTTTGGTCCATAACCTCCACCGTGTCCATAACGCCCACCGACGATTTGGTTCATAACCTCCACCGTGTCCATAACGCCCACCGACAATTTGGGCCATAACGCCCACCGTGCCCATAACCTCCACCGTCGGGTTCGTTCGTAATTTCAAATGTGTCCATAACCCCCACCGACGATTTGGGCCATAACGCCCACCGTGCCCATAACCTCCACCGTCCATAACCCCCACCTCGTCCATAACCTCCACCGTCGGCTTTTTTCGTAAGTTTTCAGAGTTTAAAAATGAACTTGAAACATTGCTAGACGGATCGGCAAAATGCCAAGAGCATATAATATTAACGAAACCGTTCGTTTGGATTTTCCTATTTTGTAAAGACAAACGCTATCTAATACAGTGACCGCCAAAAAGTAAGTTATATACGGGAAAATTATTTATTATTGGTTTCTGAAAAAAATTCATTCTTCATTCTCTCGTTTTACGATTGTTCTATTTGTCAAATGACTTAGGGTGTGGCGCGAAATTTAAATAATCTGAAAAAAAATCCTACTGATGGATAAGATGAGAACTGTGCCGCCACTGGCGTATGTCGTACTGCTATTATTTTAGGGATCGAACTGGAATATTTATCAAAGCTTTTTTGTGAAGAAAACCAGTTTATTTACATACTTACATATTTATTTATTTTTAATTTCTTGGCATAAAAGAGAACCCAGACCAAGTCTTAAATTTGTCGGCCAAAACAATAAAGTCTGCCAAAAATATATAATTATCTCAAAATTAAGAGAGTAAAAATAAACAATAATAATTACTTAGTACAAGTGTTTGAGATGAATTGCATTCCGTAACTAGCTACACAGTCAGAAAAGGAAGAATATAGCTACAGGTTACATTATTATTAATTAAAGGTAATTAACTACTACCTAAATCTAAAAAAATATATTATATATATAACACACAAACTTTACAGAACATTAAAGTATAAATTAAAGGTAAACCTTAAATGGTTCTGTAATTACGTAAGTCCGACAGATCGAACACCTCGAATCTACTGTAGCAGGATTATTAACATTATTATTAACTAAATGTAATTAATTACTACCTAAATGTAAAAACATATATATATTATACAAAATTTACAGAATAATTCAAATTTACGTAGTCTGAGAGACGTAAAATCTAAATCTAAAAATATACATATTACATAATATATACAAAATTTACAGAATTATTAAAATTTGAATTAACCCTGCAGTGGTCGCGCCAAGTCTCACAGACCCGATAAATACGTTATTGAGTGGGAATTTGCTAAAGGGGGTGTAAGAGTGTTTGTTGTGCGTTTTGGTACCTTTTAATTTTTAGACTTGGTTGCCTCCCGATAACCGGCATAAGTTGTTAGTGTTCGTGAGTTATTTGGAAAAAAGTCTGTGAGACTTGGCGCGACCATTTACGTTTGTGAAATTGTTTTGCGTTCTTGATTTTTTTTACATTAAATGTAGATTTATTTATTTATTTATTTATTTATTTATTTATTTATTTCGCACTTAGCCAACAGCCGTTAGGCCAATTATAGACGTCGCTGTGCAGTTATGAGGACTTCCAACCCCACTAACGACTGTCATGATGTTGTATGACCGCCGGGACCAACTTTTTTCCGTGATAGCCGTACCACGAGGCAATGAACTCACAAATAATTTATGTTGCAAACAACATCGACGTTAGTATACTAAGGCGTCAATGTATACCAGAATTAGCTTTGATTCTAACAAATGACCAATTACATCGGCGATAACTACTCAATAGTTTTCCGTCGGAAATCCATCTAAGAAGAGAAGAAGTAGCTGGAACCTCTTCAGACCATCTAGTAAATGACCCTAATAACCCCACAATTAAAAAACGAGCTTTTATTTGAAATCGGCAGTGAAGTACGCCGAAATCGTCATTAAAATGCGAGAAATCGGCAGTGAAGTAATCCATTGTTTTACGACTTTTTTGTAGGTGGCGAGGCGACAGCTAATCGTCAATCGACCGAACATAACCTACAAATGTTGGTTAAAATGGTGTAATTTCACGATTTGTCGATTTCAAATAAAACATAGCGTACACCTCGGCACTGAAGTACCTTTTTATCCCTCATGTGGTTTATTTGCTTTGGCCCTACGGGCCTCGGCAACTAAATCCACATTCGTGTCAAAAAGCTATACTTCAGTGCCTTGGTATACAAACTACTATTTTCCAAAAAAATAGCAAAAAAAATTGTTTTGTAAAAATAAATTGTGTTTATCGCATGCAGGGCTTTTGTGCACTACTTGTGCATTCTTGAACCAAAATGACGAAAATTAATTGTTTTGTTCTACCTCTTAGCATTAAAAATATTGTTCTGTCCATAAATGTATATAGAAAATTAAAATCTTGAAATTCATCAGAGGCTGTGTTTACTATTATGAAGTTAGCATGATCTACAAAAACCTTTAAAACTGAAACTGAAATATAACTAAAACTCTTGGTAATAGTAAGTAAACATCTCATATTAAAACTTATTGTCATATAAATGGTTCTTAATTTTTTGGTTTGAGAGCTTGGCGCGACCAGCCGTGTCATGAAATTGGGCGCGACCACTGCAGGGTTAAAGGTAAACCCTAAGTGGTTCTGTGATTATGTAGGTCCGACAGATCGGGCACCTTGAATCCACTGTAGCAGGATTGTATGCCTGCGTTGTGCAATACCCGCACAGTAGATGGCCGCAATTCGACAAACATAATTGCGCTTCCGACTGCTACATATGACACAAGCGTCACCTGGGGGCAGGTTCTCGTCTGCTTCTGAAAATGTAAGTGTTGTCATTAGATTTTCAAAACATTCTGAATATATTTCTGTAATAGAGTACTTACCGTCATCGTATCCGATGCCCCTGAATGGATTTTCGTCCGTTTGAAAAGCTTCCACTGAAATAATCTTCACTTTAATTTTAATAAAAAAAATTTAAGTGTGCCTGTTCTAAAATGGAACCTATTACAGTTAGTAAAAACTGGTGTTACAATATTTAGTGCTCCTGTAGGCGTCCTCAACACCGCTTTAAAAAATTATGATTCCAAAATAAACAAGAAACGTCCGTGGAATGAGAGTCCGATTAGTATACAGGGTGTATAATATAAACTAGATCAATATGGATGAAGTTTAAATTTTAATTCGTTTCTCAGGCAGTGAAATTTGGCATACGGGTTTCTTTATTTATGTCGTACTCAGCCAACAGCCGTTAGGCCAGTTATAGGCGTCGCTGTACATTTATGGGGACTTCCAACTAGGGATGGGCGCGTGACGTGAAAACAGTCGTGTCACGTCGTGTCACGGCGTGTCACGTCGTGAACGTGACTAATATTTGAAAATCGTGACGTGAACGTGAGTGAACGTGAGTGAAAATTTCTAAGGCGTGATTCACGTTTCACGTTAATTTCACGTTAAATATTTAGTAACGAATAAAAAGCTGCAGGAGGCAGCAACTTTTAAATTCATTAAATCACAAATTGTGCCAAACAAGGTACATTATGTGGTTTTATTTTTGGACCCTAATTATAAATATTTAAAGTTCATACCTTCACATAAAAGAGAAGATTATAATGCAAATAAAACTATAGATGATAATGATGACATACATAGCAAACGACTCAAAACTGGTATATCAGCATCAGATTCTTATCTTTCTACACTTAGAGATAGCTCTGACGATGACACATGTAATTAGGTGACATTTTAGGATTTTGGAAAAACAGTGTAAATACGCTACTGTTAAAAAAAACTTTTTTTAAACATACCGGCAAGTGCCGCTACAAGCGAAAGAGTATTTTCTAAAGCAGGGAGAATTTTAGAAGAGCGCAGAATTCGACTTAAAGCTGAAAATGTTGATTACATATTATTTTTAAATCAACATTTTAATGTGTAGATGTGTAGATGAACTTATTATTCTAATAAAAGTAATGGTTGGTTTTTTATACTCGGCTAACGCTGAAAATGTTAATTATGTTTTATTATTAAACCAAAAATGTATTGTGTAGATGTATAGATAAACCTATTTTTATAAAAGTTGTTACGGTCTTGAACTGACTTTACGACACCGCACCGGCTCATACATAAACGAAACGGCCGGCGCGTGCCGTAATGGACGAAATCGGGACAAAAGTTCTCCCAGGCCGCTACCCAGCCGCAACAAGATAGGCCGGCTAGACTTTCAGTGGAGTTGGGCGGGTTCTTAACGAGATTATCTAAGGGTAACGGCCAGAGGGTCGGTAAATAACGGTAAAATAAAGAGGGCGCCACCAAGCCTGTCATAACCCGGATAACCGGGCCTGGGCGGTTAGACGGGGGCGAAGTATTCAAGACACTCCGTCGATAGGGGTACTCGTGAATTATAAACTCACACAACGATTTCGTGATGGCAAAAATACTTAGATCATGAAGTGGGGCTATTTCAGCCACGGCAATGTCACCACCGAGCTTACCTGCACGCTCTGATCTCACTGGCTCCACCGTACATTTATCTCCTTAATGATGGGCGCACGCTGAAACAGAACATGCACAAAGCGACCAAGAATAAAGCGTCTCTTAATTAGATAAGCGTCTATTATTCGATTCTTACATTGGGGCGGCAAAGCGTGCCGCAAACATTGCGTTGATTCTCATAGATAAGCATCAGCTGATGGGCGCACTACTGTTACTAAACAACACCCATAACTGTACAAAATCAAAAGCAGTTTGACATATGAGTCCCACAAAGGGAACGTTTGTTCATAAAAATGCTCACATGATAATTTGGGCAAACACAGCAAAGCCCAAGTGAGGGAAGTGATTAGATCAAAAATGAGCGAGCGACGCCACTTCGCGACAACAATTTAAGATGCGAAGGGTACGTTTTTAACGGTGCACAAGATTTCACATCAAGTTCGCGCACATGCAATTTTACCGCGACCAAACTGGCGTTGCCGCCTTACAGCACGTATGCCAAGAGTTCAGCAATTATTCACATGATTAAGCGCACAGCTCGCGCACGAGAAGTTAGTATGATTCAATGGTTACAAATACCTTAATTTTATTGGTGACGGCCCAAGAGATCGGCATGCGGTCCAGCTGGCGGGAAACAGGTTGCCTGTGGCAATTTATTCGCCGCTAAAACGGCCGACGTGTGAATGGTCTGGATGCGCCCAAAATGGTGACAAAGGCTGGCGCTTCAACAAACGCCGCTACGACGGCAAAACTAGCCCAAGTGATGTCCTACCTCAACGGAATCGTCGCACAACGAGCTAAAGGGAACACTCTCTTACGTGACGACGTAGAACCGGGCATGGAATTCCGTCACACCTACGCCTTGGCGTAATAAGATGGCCGCTAACGACACACACACACCTCCCTTGTTCAATCGCCTGAGTTGAACTGCCGCTTAAGGCGAAACAGTTTATCCAACACTTGCTGAAGCAGCACGAGACGGGAAAAGGCTGACGCCCCCGCCATGGGCGAATGCGCAGCACGAAACACACACTATCCGACCTCTTAGATCGACGGCTCTCGGCTGAATGCCAAGCAAAAAGCGTTACTACCCCCGCACTGGCGTGCGCCAAAACGGCGTTACCACGTGACTCTCGACAGCCAATGGCGATGCGCCCAATAAAACAAATAAGTTCCGGTGACAAAGACAGCGCGAGGCCTCGCAGTCACACCAACAGCGTAAATTCTAGAAGGTTCGGAAATCCTGCGAGCGTTAACACCCGACTGTCAAAGTACCAACAAAGGGGTGCCCCGGATGACGAGAAATACTGCGCTTGAGGCCAAATATGTGCAAAATCATTATTATGGAATTAGGCGATGAAGCCAAATAAGTAACTAAAAGGGTTTAACATACGGGCACGCTGCCCTAAAGCCTAGGTGGCTAATTAAAATACAAAATGACCTGACAAAGTACCTAATGTTTTGTTTTGTATACTCGACTTAACACTGAAAATGTTGATTAAGTTTTAATTTTAAACCAATGTATTGTGTACTTGTGTAGATGAACTTATTATTCTAATAAAAGTAATGTTTTTTTGTATACTCGCCTTAACGCTGAAAATGTTGGTCCTTGTACGTAAAAGTACTTTCAAACCTACGAATTAAAAGTGTTGCCTACCAATAAGGGAAACGTCAATTCCAATGACAGCTTTTGGTATTAAAAGTAATGTCTTTGAAGACAGCTGCAAGAAATATATTTGCGAGAAATCAGTATTTATCCCTTGTCGAAGTTATTGTAGTCAATTTTCATTTTTTTCTTTTTATTTCAACTATTCTGATTGCAACATATCACGTAAATTATGTCAGGTGCAAAACATATTTTTAGTTCTCTTTAGGGTTTTTCATTGGTTTTAAATTTGAACATTCTCTTCTATCTGAATTTAAATTTTGAAATAAGTAAAAGCTGCGTGTCACGTCGTGAGTGGCGTGTCACGCCGTGAACGTGAGTGAACGTGAGCGTGAACGTGCGTGAACGTGACTGTTTAAAGCAAGCGTGAAACGTGCGTGACGTGAGCGAAAATTCACTCACGCGCCCATCTCTACTTCCAACCACACTAACGACTGTCATGATGTTATTATGACATCTGGGACCAACTATTTCCGTGGCAACCGTACCACGAGGCGCCGAGCGAAGCAGCCGTGGAGTTCCCATCCAAGTTCTGACCAGAAAGAGCGTTGCTTAACTCTAATGATCGAACGTGGACGCTTGTTCAAGCTACACCACCCGGGACCTTAGTTGTAGTAGTAAGTGCTACGGTCGAACAGCCTCCGTACAAAATTATTTAAACCAGGGTGTTACAAACAAGGGGGGGGGGCTGGTTTATTTCCCTTGTAGATTTTTATAATCTTCAATTGTTTTACCAATTTGACTCCATAATATCATTCTGCGATAAAGAATGCATACGGATGGTGGGTGTTCTTGATTTTTTCTGTATGGCTAGCTATTTTACAGAAAAAATCGATTAAAATAATTTTCTAAGTCAAAATTATCTCAAACACATTTATTAACTTTTGGTTCACAAAACTGAAGGATAATTGATAACAACTAAGGGCTAACTAATTGCAAAACGTAATATTGCAGTTCTTAAACAATAACTGTTGATAATTTTTTTTTTGGCAATTTGTTTTCGTAATATTTATTTGGACAACCATTATTGTTTAAGAACTGTAGTAATTACGTTTTGTTATTAGTCAGGTGTCAATATTATTTTTCAGTTTTCTGAACCGAAAGTTAATAAATTAGTATAAAACAAAAAAAAGGTTTTATTTGAAATCGGCAGTGAAGTACGCCGAAATCGTCATTAAAATACGAGAAATCGGCAGTGAAGTAATCCATTGTTTTACGACTTTTTTGTAGGTGGCGAGGCGATAGATAAACGTCAATGGAGCGAACATAACCTACAAAATTTGGTTAAAATGTTGTAATTTCACGATTTCTCGATTTCAAATAAAAAATAGTGTACACCTCGGCACTGAAGTTCCTTTTTATCCCTCATGTGGTTTATTTGCCTTGGCCCTACGGGCCTCGGCAACTAAATCCACATTCGTGATAAAAAGTTATAGGTACTTCAGTGCCTTGGTATACAAACTACTATTTTATATCTTTTTGAAGCAGAAAATTACAAAAAAAATCAAGAATACCATTTTTATGCATCTTTTATCGAAGACTCATATTACAGACTGAAATTGGTAAAACAAACCAAGATTATAATAATAATTAATAAAAATGACCAAGGATAATTTTATGTAAAGGCTGTTAGAGATAGTAGGACTTACTAGTACTAACCCGTATGCCAAATTTCACTGCCTGAGAAACGAATTAAAATTTAAACTTCATCCATATTGATCTAGTTTATATTATACACCCTGTATACTAATCGGACTCTCATTCCACGGACGTTTTTTGTTTATTTTGGAATCATAATTTTTTAAAGCGGTTTTGAGGACGCCTACAGGAGCACTAAATATTGTAACACCAGTTTTTACTAACTGTAATACGTTTCATTTTAGAACAGGCACACTTAATTTTTTTTTAATTAAAATTAAAGTGATGATTATTTCAGTGGAAGCTTTTCAAACGGACGAAGATCCATTCAGGGGCATCGGATACGATGACGGTAAGTACTCTATTACAGAAATATATTCAGAATGTTTTGAAAATCTAATGACAACACTTACATTTTCAGAAGCAGACGAGAACCTGCCCCCAAGCGACGCTTGTGTCATATGTAGCAGTCGGAAGCGCAATTATGTTTTGTCGAATTGCGGCCATCTACTGTGTGAGTATTGCACAAAGCAGGCATACAATCCTGCTACAGTGGATTCAAGGTGCCCGATCTGTCGGACCTACATAATCACAGAACCACTTAGGGTTTACCTTTAACCCTGCAGTGGTCGCGCCCAATTTCATGACACGGCTGGTCGCGCCAAGTCTCTCAAACCAAAAAATTAAGAACCATTTATATGACAATAAGTTTTAATATGAGATGTTTATTTACTATTACCAAGATTTTCAGTTATATTTCAGTTTCAGTTTTAAAGGTTTTTGTAGATCATGCTAACTTCATAATAGTAAACACAGCCTCTGATGAATTTCAAGATTTTAATTTTCTATATGCATTTATGGACAGAACAATATTTTTAATGCTAAGGGTAGAACAAAACAATTAATTTTCGTCATTTTGGTTCTAGAATGCACAAGTAGTGCACAAAAGCCCTGCATGCGATAAACACAATTTATTTTTACAATAGTAATTTATTATACAAGACGATAAAGTTAAATTTTATCCACGAGTGAATCGTTTAACGTCGAGACGAAGTCGAGACGTTAATGATTCAAGAGTGGATAGAAATAACTTTATCGTCGTGTATAATACAATATTTTTTTCTATAGCAAGAACTTTAACAATTTCAAAAGAAAATAATGACAGTCAATCACATTTCAAAATGTCAGTAGCTAGATTGGGTTGCTACGATAATAGGAAGCTGTCATATTTAATTTAAACAAAAGTTAGAAAATTAAATTACTTTATCTATCCTTGATGTTAAAGTGCTACTTTATCTACCCTTGCTGTTAAAGTAAAACTTGACCTTTTGTTTTGAGTTGATAAAAGCACACTTTAACATGTGCTATAGAAAAAAACAATTTTTTTTTGCTATTTTTTTGGAAAATAGTAGTTTGTATACCAAGGCACTGAAGTATAGCTTTTTGAGACGAATGTGGATTTAGTTGCCGAGGCCCGTAGGGCCAAAGCAAATAAACCACATGAGGGATAAAAAGGTACTTCAGTGCCGAGGTGTACACTATGTTTTATTTGAAATCGACAAATCGTGAAATTACAACATTTTAACCAACATTTGTAGGTTATGTTCGGTCGATTGACGATTAGCTGTCGCCTCGCCACCTACAATAAAGTCGTAAAACAATGGATTACTTCACTGCCGATTTCTCGCATTTTAATGACGATTTCGGCGTACTTCACTGCCGATTTCAAATAAAAGCTCGTTTTTTAATTGTGGGGTTATTAGGGTCATTTACTAGATGGTCTGAAGAGGTTCCAGCTACTTCTTCTCTTCTTAGATGGATTTCCGAGAGAAAACTATTGAGTAGTTATCGCCGATGTAATTGGTCATTTGTTAGAATCAAAGCTAATTCTGGTATACATTGACGCCTTAGTATACTAACGTCGATGTTGTTTGCAACATAAATTATTTGTGAGTTCATTGCAGCTACATTTAGTGTAAAAAAAATCAAGAACGCAAAACAATTTCACAAACGTAAATGGTTGCGCCAAGTCTCACAGACTTTTTTCCAAATAACTCACGAACACTAACAACTTATGCCGGTTATCGGGAGGCAACCAAGTCTAAAAATTAAAAGCTACCAAAACGCACAACAAACACTCTTACACCCCCTTTAGCAAATTCCCACTCAATAACGTATTTATCGGGTCTGTGAGACTTGGCGCGACCACTGCAGGGTTAATTCAAATTTTAATAATTCTGTAAATTTTGTATATATTATGTAATATGTATATTTTTAGATTTAGATTTTACGTCTCTCAGACTTACGTAAATTTGAATTATTCTGTAAATTTTGTATAATATATATATGTTTTTACATTTAGGTAGTAATTAATTACATTTAGTTAATAATAATGTTAATAATCCTGCTACAGTAGATTCGAGGTGTTCGATCTGTCGGACTTACGGAATTACAGAACCATTTAAGGTTTACCTTTAATTTATACTTTTTTTCTATAGCACATGTTAAAGTGTGCTTTTAGCAACTCAAAACAAAAGGTCAAGTTTTACTTTAACAGCAAGGGTAGATAAAGTAGCACTTTAACATCAAGAATTTAATTTTCTAACTTTTGTTTAAATTAAATATGACAGCTTCCTATTATCGTAGCAACCCAATCTAGCTACTGACATTTTGAAATGTGATTGACTGTCACTATTTTCTTTTGAAATTGTTAAAGTTCTTGCTATAGAAAAAAATATTGTATTATACACGACGATAAAGTTATTTCTATCCACTCTTGAATCATTAACGTCTCGATTTCGTCTCGACGTTAAACGATTTACTCGTGGATAAAATTTAACTTTATCGTCTTGTATAATAAATTACTATAATGTTCCGTAAATTTTGTTTGTTATATAGATAATATATTTTTTTAAATTTAGGTAGTAGTTAATTACTTTTAATTAATAATAATGTAACCTGTAGCTATATTCTTCCTTTTTTGACTGTGTAGCTAGTTACGGGATGCAATTCATCTCAAACACTTGTTTGATTCACACAGATGCGTGCATCAAAACCTTTTTGATTATAATTAATCACGTAATTCAAGTCATAACTGTTCTAACTCATTCAAAGGTCGTGGTAAAGTCAAGTTTGCATCTTGCCGTATTTGTTTGCCTCTGTTAATGTTGGAAAGGAATTTGTAAGCTTCCCTTAATGGCTTTTAAGCGGATGGATACATTTTCTAATAGAACTTAAGCCGACTTAGCATATTTGGGAATCATGGGTTTATGGATTTCGTTCAATTGCCTCATTGAGAGAGCTTAGCATTAAGGTTTCTTAGAATAAGCATTTTTCCTAAATAACGTGCGACGCTCCGATTGGCTACGCAGGATCGCCTCAGCCAATAGTGTTTGAGCTTGCCCCTCTTTGAATTGGCGAGTTCGGCTCGTTGTAAATTCAGCGTTAGTTAGATTCAGAACCTCGAGGAAGCAAGTTCAACTATGCTTTGTGCTAGTTTGCGTTTCGGTCTAACTCCCTGTTAAAGACGTTTCCAGGTTGTTTTGTGTTACGGTTACGCGCAATTCGCTATTTTCGCGTGGCCAATCCAAGCGTGTCACAACAGTTAAAGCTTTTGTAAAATACCATCGGTCCATCAGTGACGTTTGTAATCGTTGTTAATCAATATACTCGTGTTTGTTAAGTCTTGTTTCACTCCAACAACTAACTGAACCCAAGTTAGGGTTATTAAGTGGCAGTTCCCGGCAATCCCATTGAACCGGAATTTCGCAGCGGATTAACTGGAGGCCCCATTCGTGGAAGCCTCTTATCAAGTTAATCGTACAAAAAACATTGGTCCTTCGAGCCGGATTTGGAAGAAGCTAAAAAACGCGAGTGTACAAGTTTCCAGTAGCTGGTGGATGCAATCGCTCCAACATCATTTCGTCGGAGAGCGTCAAGAAGCTTCGCCAACACCAGGAAATTCAACCATCGAGAGCTTACACCGAGTCCAGGTCCCACGTCAAGCGGCAGCGATCGGCAGCGGGTTGGTTTTCTGTTCGTCAAGAAGTTACTGCGTTCTCAAATCAAAAGTAAGTCCTTTTCCATTACACCTTCGTTTAGTGTTGTTTTTTGCTTGTGTCAGTCATGGTGGAAACTCGTTCGGCATCAGCGGTCATGTCGGAAACTCGTGCTTTAACCACTCGTTGCAAATTCATAAAAGCCAAAGTAGATCGTTTCGAAACTCTATTTCATAGAATTTCTTCGTCCAGCCCCGTGAAGGCTCACGAGGTCGGCAGCTTGTCAAAAGAGTTTAGTTGTTTCCAAAATTTGTTGGATGATTATGAGAAGTCAATGGAGGGCCTAATGGAGGCCGACGCTGAACACTTTGATGAACTTTTCAATGAATTCGACTCTTTTATGACTCATTTTAGCGAGATTAGTAGCACAGTCGAGGAATTCTTATCAAAAAATAAGATCAGTCCGGGTATAAAACCGAATCTAGGTCAAAATTCTTTGCAAAGTGGCCCTTCAGGAGAGCTCGCTGGATTAAGATTACCACCCTTAGATTTGCCTTCCTTTTCGGGGAAATTCGAGAATTGGGTTCAATTTCATGACTCCTTTACGTCGCTTATTCATAACAACGTTAATTTGACCAACGTTCAGAAATTTTACTATTTGATTTCTTCCCTTAAGGCAGAAGCTGCTAGTTCAATCTCGTCGTTAAAAGTTACCAACGATAACTATACCATTGCTTGGGACATTCTAGTCAAGCGATTTGAAAATAAGAAACTGATCGTAAAATCAAACATAAATGCGTTATTCAGTTTAGAGAACGTAAAAAAGGATTCACATTCGTCTGTTCAAAGGCTGCTCGATAGTGTAGTTAGAATTTTGGAAATTTTAAAGGCGTACGGGGAACCCACAGTCGACACCATACTAATACATATCATAGTTTCGAAGCTCAGCTCAGCAATGCAGACTGACTGGGAATTATGCAAACATGCCGGACAATTTCCTACTTTGCGAGAGTTGTTAGATTTTTTAGAAAGCAAAAGTCACTTATTAGGTTCGCTGGAAGCTGCGAAAATAGGTTCGAGTTTGGGACATCAGGGATCCGAGCAAAAAAGTCATGCACGCGCTCATGTAGCCAGAGAGCAAGGTAATCACTCTTGTGATTTTTGCAAAAATAATAATCATTCGATTAGCGCTTGCGAATCATTTTCAAATTGTCGGTAAACGCTCGTATCGAAGAGGCGCGTCGTTTGAAACTATGCAACAATTGTCTCAAGCCCGGACATTTCGTGGTAAAATGCACATCGTCGAGATGCCGCGTATGCAGAAAAAAGCACCATACTTTACTGTGTTTGCGTCCAAGCGCGACGCGCACGAAAATACTCCGTCGCCGCGTCCTGGACCGCCAGAAACCAGCAGCGACGCGCGGGAGGTCGGGGCCGTCGCCCCGAGCGAGGCACACGTCGCATCCGTTTCAGCAGCCTGTAGCCGTCCTGCAACCGCGGCGCCAGCGCAAGTTTTATTGTCCACGGTTAGCGTATTCGTAGAAGGGTCCTTCAGGTCATTTTCCCGGAAAAAGCTCTTTTGGACCCCGGATCCCAGCTTAACTTAGTTAGCGCCGACTTGTGTCAAAATTTGAAAATTGAGAAACGAGGTAATATCACCTCACTGTCGGGTGTTGGTGCCAGGGCTCTGAACGCTGAATTCAGAGCAAACGTTCGAATCCGCTCCCGCAACGGGAAATACGAGGACATTTTGAGCTGTATTGTGTTAGACAAAATTACGGACCCTCTGCCGGCCCTTTCTTTCTCGTTGAGGGATTTGAAGATCCCACCAAACATTGTGCTAGCCGATTCAGATTGTAATACACCGGGAAAGATTGATCTTTTATTAGGCGCGAATGTCTTTTGGCAAGTGCTCTGTCAGGGACAGGTGAAATTGGGCCCAGAGAAGCCATTCTTAACAAAAACTCTTTTTGGTTGGGTTCTAGGCGGAAACATGAACGTCGAAAATCGAGCGCTCATTCTTTCAAATAGAGTTCATTTAAGTGTAGCCGGCATCGAGCACGGCATTCAGAGATTTTGGGAAATCGAGGGGGCTTACGGTTCATCAGGCCGACTCTCTGCTGATGACAAGTTTTGCGAAGACCATTTTCAATCGACTACGAAACGGCGTCGTCGGAGCCGCGTAGGTTCATCGTGAGCATACCTTTCAGGAAAGATGCTCCATCGCTGGGAGACTCGCGCGGTATAGCATTAAAGCGTTTCTATTCATTAGAAAACAAATGTCAAAAAATCCCGAGTTGAAAACCGCGTATTCCGCATTTCTCAAAGAATACGAGTCGCTTGGTCACTTGAGCAAGGTGGACGACGAAGCGAGCCTTCCTCATCCTCGGTTTATTTGCCACATTTGCCAGTCATAAAGGAGGACAGTTCAACGACCAAACATCGCGTTGTTTTTGACGGCAGTTGTGCGTCCTCCTCCGAGTATCGCTTAACGACCTTCAACATAAGGGCCCAGTGGTCCAGCAGTCGTTGTTTGCAATTCTTTGTCGCTTTAGGCAATTCAAGTACGTGCTGAAAGCAGATTGCGCCAAAATGTATAGGCAAATTCTCGTGGACCCCTCGCAGACGCAATACCAATTAATTTTATGGCGTGACGACAAAACCTCAGCGGTAAAATGCTTCAAATTATTAACGGTCACCTACGGTACTAAATCAGCCTCGTACCTAGCAACTAGGTGCTTGATACAAATCGCCCAGGAAATCGAAGCATCGCTTCCAGAGGCCTCATTAAGAATTAGCCGGGATTTTTATGTAGATGACCTACTGACTGGTTTTGAAAATAGGGCGAAGCCATAAAAACGCAATTCGAAATTAGTAGCGCTTTGTCGGGGTACGGGTTTGAATTGCGAAAGTGGGCATCCAACGACAGTGAAGTAGCTAGCGCCATTGGTGTAGATCGCGGCAGCGTAGAGCCCATTTCTTTGACGGAAGACGCCACGGAGAAAACTCTCGGCATTTTTTGGGATACTCGGCGGGACGTGCTAAGTTACAGAGTGAACCCTAGCTGTTGCAAATCAGTTACCAAGCGGGCTATACTCTCTAGTATGGCTCAAGTATTCGATCCCTTGGGACTACTTGGTCCAAGCGTTCTAACTTTGAAACTTCTCGTGCAACGGCTTTGGCAGTTGAAGTTGTCATGGGACGAAACGGTGCCCATGGAGATGCGCTCCAGATACGACGAACTCCATTCTTCATTACGCTCTTTGGGCTCGTTGGCAATTCCGAGACGGGTAATTTGCGATGACATAAATTCGATAGATCTCCACGGATTTGCGGACGCGAGTTCTGTAGCCTATGGGTGCGCCGTGTATATACGTTGCGTTGACGCGCGCGGTAATGTCACCACCAATTTGCTTTGTGCTAAGTCAAGGGTCGCTCCATTAAAAACAATATCCTTGCCTCGTTTGGAGCTTTGCGCAGCCTTACTGTTGGCTCGTTTGATTAAAACTATACTCGATTCCTCCGCATTTAAATTTGACCGCGTGTACTATTGGTCGGACTCCACCATAACTCTGCACTGGATAAATAAGGATGCGAGTAATTGGAAGACGTTCGTCGCGAACCGGTGTCCGAGATTCACGAACTAAGCAATAGGGAAGAATGGTTTCACGTGCGTACAAATTGCAACCCGTCCGATATAATTAGCAGGGGAATGTTACCCAGGAGTTACTCAACTCACGCTTGTGGTGGCACGGGCCAGAATTTTTGTCACAGGCGGACTTAAAACCCCAGCCCGTTAAAATTGATTCGGGTGAGCTAGCAGCCCAAGAGTCGCGCCCAGTAGTGGCCACTCTTCACCATCGCGTCCCAGAATTTGAACTTTTCAGGCGCTATTCCAGTTTTACAAATTACAGCGCGTAGTCGCGTACTGCTTGCGTCTCGCGAGAAACAGAAACACCGAAACGCGCTGGTCGGGACCTCCAGCCATTGACGAATTGAGGACGCGACTCGCCGCCTGATCAAAATTGCCCAGGCGGAAGTCTTTTCCGGAGAAATAGCAGTTTTGTCTAAAAAAGCGCCATTGCCGAAAAATAGTGCGCTGCTTTCTCTAAACCCATTTCTGGACGATCAGGGCCTACTGCGCGTGGGCGGCCGTCTAGAAAACTCCAATCTAAGCTTTGATCAGAAACATCCCCTTTTGTTACCAGCTAGTCACCCTTTGTCGTTGCTAATCGTGAAGCAAGAGCATTTGCGGCTCTTGCATTGTGGACACTCGGTGTTACTGGCCTCATTGCGGGATAAGTTTTGGATCGTGAGAGCCAAAGACCTAATACGTAAAGTAATACACAATTGCGTGATATGCTTCCGGGCCAAGCCTAAGATGAATGAACACTTGATGGGATCACTACCCGAAGCTCGTGTCACACCCTCTCCCCCTTTCAGTAATTGCGGGATAGATTACGCGGGTCCCGTGTTTATAAAAAACAAATCCGGGCGAGGCGCGAAAGAAGTAAAGGCTTACGTAGCCCTATTTGTGTGTTTAGCCACGAAGGCTATTCATCTTGAACTCGTGGAAGACCTCACGACGGAGGCTTTCATCGCATCATTGAGGAGATTCATCTCAGACGCGGTTTACCCTCCAACATATTTTCTGACAATGCTACCTGTTTCACCGGTGCCAGAAATCAGCTATCGGAATTAAAAAATATCCTGTCAGGCTCTAGTGAGCAATGCATAAGGGAAGAATTGTCGAAACATAACATTAAGTGGAATTTTATTCCGGCACGCTCTCCGCACTTTGGCGGCATTTGGGAAGCGGGGGTAAAGTCATTGAAATATTATTTAAGGCGAATATCTTGCAATGCAAAGTTAACTTTCGTTGAGTATTACACCATGCTGACTCAAGTGGAGGCGATACTAAATTCCCGTCCACTCTGTGTTCTCCCTACCGACGCCTCATTCCCCGAAGTCCTTACTCCTGCCCACTTCTTGATCGGTCGGAAGCTGACTTCGTTTCCGGAAGCCCAACTCCAGGGCATACCGGAAAATCGTCTCAGCCGCTATGGGCTGGTCCACCGGCTGTCCCAGCAGTTTTGGGATCGCTGGTCCCGGGACTACCTCCACCTCCTGCAGCGCCGGCCTAAGTGGAAGTCCTCCAGCACGTCTCTAGCCCCCCAGGTGGGCGACGTGGTACTCGTCCACGACGAGGCATCTCCAAGCTACCGTTGGCCACTGGCAATCATTTCGGCCACATATCCAGGAGCGGATGGTGTTGTGCGTGTGGTGCAAGTGCGCGATTCCCGAGGGAATCTCCTGAAACGCTCGGTGCGTAAAGTGTACATCCTACCCAAAGACGATCATTGCGATCAAGGGCAATAAACATTGACTTTGCTCTTAGTTGGTAGTTTCGCTAATTGAACATTTTGCTAGGTTTAGTTGTTTCTTTGCTTGTATTCATGCTAGTTGTAAGTTATCTGTAAGACTCTTGGATTATCATCTGTCATTAGTTCTTGTTATGCATTTGATTATTTTGTAGTGTTAGATTTCAGTTTAATTTTGGGATTTAATCACGTCGTGCCATAGTCGGCACTTCGGGGGCGGCATGTTTGATTCACACAGATGCGTGCATCAAAACCTTTTTGATTATAATTAATCACGTAATTCAAGTCTAACTGTTTTATCTCATTCAAAGGTCGTGGTAAGCCAAATTTGCATCTTGCCGTATTTGTTTGCCTCTGTTAATGTTGGAAAGGAATTTGTAAGCTTCCTTTAATGGCTTTAAAGCGGATGGATACATTTTCTACTAGAACTTAAGCCGACTTAGCATATTTGGGAATCATGGGTTTATGGATTTCGTTCAATTGCCTCATTGAGAGAGCTTAGCATTAAGGTTTCTTAGAATAAGCATTTTTCCTAAATAACGTGCGATGCTCCGATTGGCTACGCAGGATCGCCTCAGCCAATAGTGTTTGAGCTTGCCCCTCCTTGAATTGGCGAGTTCGTCTCGCTGTAAATTCAGAGTTAGTTAGATCCAGAGCCTCGAGGAAGCAAGTTCAGCTATGCTTTGTGCTAGTTTGCGTTTCGGTCTAACTCCCTGGTAAAGACGTTTCAGGTTGTTTTGTGTTACGGTTACGCGCAATTCGCTATTTTCGCGTGGCCAATCCAAGCGTGTCACAACAGTTGAAGCTTTTGTAAAAAACCATCGGTCCATCAGTGACGTTTGTAATCGTGTTATTCAATATACTCGTGTTTGTTAAGTCTTGTTTCACTCCAACAACTAACTGAACCCAAGTTAGGGTTATTAAGTGGCAGTTCCCGGCAATCCCATTGAACCGGAACTCGCAGTGGATTAATTGGGGGCCCCATTCGTGGAAGCCTCTTATCAAGTTAATCGTACAAAAAACATAAGTAGAAAAACAGAAGAACGGGTCTTCTAAGGTTTTCTCTAAAATGAATAGTAATTCCGCAACCTCATATGGTTCACTACAGATAATTCGAGGCAAATGAATATCAAGTTGCATCGAAAACGGTTGGAAACACGTATAGCTTAAGATGGGTACTAATATTCTTCTACTAGAACTTAATTGGATTATTATTTTTAAGCATGATCGTACATATTCCTTTTACTACATATGCTAAACGCTAATTTAAACTAGTGTTGTTTAAGTTACAATTTGGGGCTCAAATGTGCTGTCACGAGTAGTAACGTGATTATACTGTTTTCACGTATGTACGAGATTAGAATGTACGGCATATCAAAAACTCCCTGTCGCCCGAAGGTAATGTTATGTTCATATTTCTATTAGCATTTCAGCGAAACGGCCTTCAATTATGCTTATCAATAACGTGTGGAACACGCTGTTGACTATTTTTACCTGGGTGTACCATGTAGGTATGTGGATAATCACTTCGCGAACAAAACGTGGATTCGCCAGTATTCTGGACAACTTCATCATAGCAACTGCGCCGTATCCGCCGTTTCGGAATTAATTAATAGGGAACATTTATGGATGTTTACCAATTTTAACGAGTATAAATCATGCATATCAGCGATAGTGCCTCGCCAACATGCCGCATTCTGTATTATTCCCCGTTGTTGGTCCGGTGCAATAAAATATGTAAAACTGTAGACTACGCGGTCCATGACAACCTGCCCGTCACGCAATGCACGTTCAATAGCAAAAACGTTATTCGTTATTTCTGCATTTGGAATTTTGTACATTTGTGTTATGTTTTATGGGTTTATTTGTACCGCGGCGCTGCACGACAGCGTTTTATTCCTCCGGAAGCCAAGTTTCTTGAAATAACTGATTGCGAGAAAACGGGAGCAAAACAAATGCAGCATTACTGTAGAAAGGTTGTCCATTCGTCATACAACTAACTGAGGCTTTCATTAAAGTCATTCTAGAATTACGTAGATTAAACTTTCGGAGTGCAGCAAAAATCAACTGACGTGTGACCATGAAGTTATTTTATTATTAAAGTATTATAAATCTGCGTTAGTATACAGTAAAGAATTTGAAAGTCAAATATTGATAGCATCATAATGGCAGTGGCAAATATAATAGCGTCTAGGAAAGAATGTTATAATATAACATAACACTCACATTTCTTTTATATGGGCGTAGTCTATAGACGATTCTGACGTCACCGACGAAATGTTTTCTTTATAGAATGGTTTCCAAGACACTGGCATGATTTAACATGTTATGGCTATCTAGTCCAAACCTGAGCTGCAATAAAAAAAAATGTCAATTAATATATATGATTTTAAATAAATTAAATAAACTAAGAGCCATACAACACACAGCAGTCAATTAGTAAAATGTGGTATTACTAAAGCAGTTCATAAAAGTTTAATTTCAATAAAATTTGTTTCTACCGGTGTAGGTTCATCCGGTGGTGTCTGCATACCTGATGCACCAGGTGACAAAGCTTTGTACAACCATAAACACTCTCCAACATCAAAAGATCTGAATTAACTCACGGTTTCTTCATTATAGAGGCTGTATTTCAGCTCGTTTGAGTAAAATCGTGGCTCATTTTATGCGAATCCACAAATACTCGATAAAATAAGCACTCTAGATAATCTTCTTCAATTAAACAACGACCTGATGCAACGAAACTACAGATTAAGAGAGCATTAGCCGGTTAAGAAGACGGTCAAGGCATTTAAAAGATTCAGCCGTTGAGTTAAATAAAAATAATGGACTGATAAGTTTGGCTGCACCAATAAGTATTTGTTAAACAAATCAACTGAAATATACAGTTGGGAGACAATGTTACTGTTGTAAAATATATTTTCTTCCTAATTTTGCTCGGTTTTTCTTATATTTTCTTTCGATGCATAACTTTCAAATATTGATTTTAATTAAGTATTTTAATTTATAAATTGCCCTCTTTTGTATAATAATGTCAATAATTACTTTTTGAAATAGCTCCTAAAAACTCTACAGGTGGGTTCTTTTATCTAGTTACTTGTTTCTGAAAAATTGATTTTTTAATGTGATTTGTCTCATACGTCACAACCTGTGTCAACCAAATGTCAAAACAGTTTTAAAATTCTAATGACAAATTCCCAATCTTTGAACAGCACTCAATAATAGTAAATAACACAGTAAGTTCTTGTCTCTTAATTAATTTCACCTTTTTAATGTCTTTATTTATTTTCTAATTAGGATTTGATAAGAAATCACCCACCTTGAATATTTTCCTCACATAACGTTCAATACAGCAACCTATTTTTGATCTGCAACTCGACCCTTTTAGGGTTAGCTTTAGCTTTGGCGTTAGCTTCCTGCAATGCACTGCTCACAGACAGACCACTGGCCCCAATTGTCGTTCACTATTAGCAAATTACCAATTTTTGACAGCAACCAGCTAACAGAGCAAACCTGGACATCCACCTGCTACAGTATCTACCTCTGGAAAGCATCTTCTCTCTCTGATGACACCCTTTTTGGAAGCTCCACTCAACAACAAATAGACTGACGTAATCCCATTTTGATTTATGTTCTATGTCAAATGTATTCTAAAACTGTCCCAATATGACTCCTCAATATTATTCACTTGTATATAACAATTCTTCTATCCGTTAGGTTTTACCACATACCAATTACCTTCTTTAGTTAATTCTTCGCTTCTCTTAATTATTTGTAATATTTCGTTTTTATTCACCACGTAAAATTTAGATTTTCCCCTTTTTATATTATCCAAACATTTTCTCGATAAAACAGGGTTATATTCAATATTTTAATTAGACCAAAATCGTTGTTCTACATACTTTTTAGTTTGTTATTTTTCAATAATCGGAAACAGTTGTCCTAAAAACTACATTTTCATTATTTATGTCTTCTAGTCTTATCTATTTTAATTTAAACCTACTAAATATTATATTATTTCAAAATTAACATTTGTCGTTGATTTTCAAACTGTATTTTGCAAATTTTATTTTAATTTCAATCCACCTATAGTTTTCAAATAGCTATGTTTCAGACACAAATCTACCTTATTCCCAAATAAATCCGAACCATTTTCATCTCATAGTAATATCCCAATATGAACAAATTTTAATTCAGACCATATTAAGCTTGCGTCATAACAATAGTTTTAGACCCAAATGTAAAAACCATGTATAATACCTAATTATCTAATAAGGTCTAATGTAAAGCCATTTATAAGTACCAGAAGAAGGAAATGCACTGTTCTCAACGGCTTAAAGAAAAGGAAAAATGTGCTTTCATAATTATGGCCATTTAGTTTTTAATGCGATTTTAATATCACCAGGTGTTTTTCGAGGCTGTCACCTCTAGTAAACGCTTAAAGGAAGTGGGCAATTTAATAGATGGATAATAAAACGTTTTCTGCGAGTAATTAAAATTCTGAGAGGAATTTGCAGGAGAAAACCGCAAACGGAAAAATGCTACTTACAACTTCGTGGATATAATTGTTCGTTGAATTAACTGGTGGATTCGAGCGTTAGTAAAAGCAATGCTTTTAGTCACCTGGCAAAACAATTTCTTGTAGATTAACTTATATCAAAACGTTTAAAAAATAAGTCAAAGGCTGTCGGTGATCTCCAATCAAATAAAAAACCACAATCGTAAGAGTAAAAGTAAAATAATGAAGTTCTGAATCAACAGGTAATATTAGCGAATAGAAACGAACAATAACGTATAGACTTTGCAGTAGTACCTTTCCCATGAATGTATATTGCCGGATGGCATCTTTCTCCTGACTACAAAAAAGTTTGGAGATTGTTCCCTTGGCATTTCTGTTATAGTTAATTTTATTTTTAGCTTTATAATTTCCTAGTCACAGGAATACTTTCCTTTTTGTTACAAATGTCAGACATGATAGCTTTAGTCTTGATAACTTTACTACATGGATGTATTAAGTATGAAAACATTGTTACAGTTAGTTTCCTATGAAAATTGAGAGTGGAACACAGTTAAGCCAGTGTATTTCAATAATTTTGGAATTAGTAAGAGTAACTGTAGGCTGTAGTACATTTCTGTTCTACTAACACAATGAGTTTTGTTTCTTTTCTGCATCCGTCTTAAAGGTCATAACTTTTGATACCAAAATTAAAGTTGATGTTTCTCTTACTGACTAAACTTAGAATCTATAAAAGACATTTGGGATACTAATACAATCTATTTTGACCCATTCAAAAGGTAGAGGATGTTTGAAAAAAGTTTATTAAACAAATCTAAATTAGATCAAATTCTTAAGGAAATGATAATTACTGAATTTTGCAGGTATTTTTGAATCTAGAAAGGATAGATAGAGTAGTATTATAATGACAAATGCAGATTCTGATAGAATATAATTTAAAGTAGGTAATGGTCAAATAATATTATAATATAGAAGGCATTAAGAATGAAATAGAGGGTAATTAGGTATTTTGTTCCAATACTTAGAAAAAAACAACTTATAAAACATGTAATTTTCAATTTTGGTCTAATAAAAATATAGAAATTTTACCCTATTTTTTAATGTATTAGTTTAAAAAAGTTAAAAAGGGTAATTAATAAATCTACGGGGTTAAGATACAAGTGAAATATCAAGAGAAAAGTGTGATAAATGAAGTTTAAGTTATAGAAGAGAATTGGAAGATGGTAAAACTAAATAAATACAATAAAGAGTTATTAAGAAGTGAAGAATTCAAAATTTGGATTGAAACAGTTTATTTTGAAGAATACAATTGACAAGGAATTACATTAGTTGAGTGTTGCTGAATACTGAGTTCTTGGATACATTCTGGAGGCAAGAGGATCCATTCAAGGGGATAGCAGAGACTGGACCACATCTGAGGTATCCTGTTGGCTACTGACGGAGAGGTTGAGGAATCTTGGAGCTACGTAAGAGGTGTGACAGTTGGAGTTTATCTGTGATAGCTAACTTGCCAGAGAGCTGTTTGAAGGTCTATTCTGGACGGTGGCAGGGACGCGAGCAGAGTAAGACGCAGTCTGTGCTGATAGCTGCCGGAGGTTGGAGAGATGACAGCTGTTGGTCAGTAGGGGTTGACTATCAGTGTTCGTGAGCAGGACATTGCAGCAGGACTAAGAAAGGGTCCAAGCTGTTAACTTTAGAAGGATTGCTGTATTGGAGGTGGTATAAGAGCAGTACAAGGTGGGTAACAATCTTGTTCTAACAACGCTAAAGCAAATAAAAGACAATTTAAAAAGTGCTATTAATTATAAACAATTACTTACCGTATCATATAAAGTTAATAGTATACAATTGGAATTGAGCATTTGTCATATTGAAATTTGAGAAATACTGTAGACAGTTTAGTTTGAAATAATAGGGGACAATTAATTTCAATGCATAGTTAAAAATATTTGAAAATCAAATTTACATAACAAAGCAACTAGATAATCGAACCTAAAGCCCTGAAAGAGTCTCAAGTGTTATCATTTTTATAATTTGAATATCTAAAAGGCAGAATTCAATTTAAAATAGAGTAGCCAGTGCAGATTTAAATAGGCGCCGTAACGTAGAGCCTTAACAATATATTGGCAACAATTTCGTTCCTAGGATTAAAAGTACTTTTTTTGTTAATGGGCAAGGTCTAGGCATACAGGTACCTTAGACACTGACTACTTTGGTCATATGGTCAAAGTCCTACTTAGAATTTTGCCGAGACTAAGAAGTTCCAATCCTAGCAAGGGATCTTTTACAGACTACACATCGTAGTAACATGGGACCCACGGCTTTACATCACTTCCGAATGATGGCATTCTATAGAGGCTTTCATCCACATTTTTTTATTTTTAAAAACCTCACCGGGGCCAGGGATCGAAATCGCCACCTTAGATCAGTAGTCAGAATGCTTAACCAGTGAGCTACCGACCCCGGCTAAAAGTACTTTTACTTCGTATAAACTAAAAAGAAGTTTTAGTCGGTCACCTATGGATGCATTGTTCCAATGCTCTTTAAATGAAATGTTAAACGTCAACAAAGTGTTTCAATCATCTACAATTTTCAATATTTTGCATTTTCAAGTACTAGTATGCTAAATTTGAAAAATATTGGTTACTTATGTTATTTCCTCCTATATGGCTCCAATCTCTGTTTTTGGCTCACAGTTAAGGTTTCGCTGTGATGCACCAGGGTAGCTGCTGTTCTTGGGGTTCTATGGCATCCTCTTTTTACACTGAGTCTCCAACTAATTACCAATAAATTATCCAGAACTAGATGCTAACATCTAAACACTATTATAATCTGCAGAAGGGCTAAGAATTATTGCAAAAAATTGTAAAAATCCGTACCACTAACAAACTTTGTTGTGCCCCTACTTGATCTTTCTTTTTTTGATTACAAGGCTAATGCTACATTATTACATTTGCAAAATTCAAATTATGACATTTATATGAATTTTTTAATATAATATTTGATATGATTGACTTATTTTAATTCCTATTATAGCCGTATTATTAGCTTAAATTGCATTCATTCCAAAATTCGCACGTTCTATTTATACACTTTTTGTTATATGTACACACTAATTTTAAATTTTAAACTTACATTTAAATTTTTATATTATACTTTACTGTGCATTTTCCTAGCATACGATAAAATAATAAATACATTTTCCAAATGTGTTCTTTCTCTTCTTCTCCTTAACACTTTGCTATCATTTAGGTTTATTTTGAGATATTTTGTAGTCTATAATTTTATTAATACAGCGTGATCAGCAATAACTGATTGAGTTGGCAAAATTTTGCTTGAAATTGGTAAGGCTGTAAGTCTTTGTCAAATTCGAGGTTAGCGAAACCTAACCTGCTAACCTCGAATTTGACATAGACTTACAGTCTTGCCAACTTCAAGTATAATTTTGTATTACCAACTCATCAGTTATTACTGATTACGCTGTACAATAATACTTTATAATAATATTTTAGCCAGCATTACTATATATTCTTCTTCTTCTTCTTCTATATGTTACTATATCATTTGCGTATTATAATTGTGTCTGTAGGGTGTAACTTAGGTACGTCAAAATATTTCAGTATGGCAATCCGTAATCAATTCTAAGAAAAAAAGTTTATAGAAACGTGTCCAAAACTTCTTCGTTTTCGATATGCAGTATTAAAGGTTTTCGTCTATAATTTCCTTGTTAGTGCAGCTATTTAAACCAAATTTGGAACGTACACAATACTCTTAAGCAAGGTCTTTTAAAAGGTGACATTATCAAACCCTACAATTAACTAGTGGCGGTGATATGGGTATCAGTGCTATAAATTTAACAAGAAAAATAGTTACACCCTGTACACAGGGTGTTCTGTAATTCGACAGACTAGCCAGTGGGTATAGAGGACTTTAAAACTTATTCTTTTAAATTCCTGCCCACCGAATTAACCCTCCTAATGAGCGTGTTTATATTATAACTTTTTAATTGATGAACATTTGAATATTATTATTTTACTATTATTATCATTACGGTACAGTTATTCAACAAAATGCGTTGCATCATAATATACTTAATTTTTTACACAAAAAAATATTACCTGTGCGAGAGCTTACAAGGTTTTTACATAAATCAGGCTTTTCATTAGATATTCTTCTCTAATGTAAATCATGTTTTTTTAAGTTATAATAAAAACATTTAATTTTAATTTCAACCTCCCGAGTGATACGTAAAAATTAAAATACATATCAATCACTATATTATTGATGGAACATATCTGGCAATTTTCACTTTAATACCCTTTTCCAGTTTCAGTAAAATGGAAAAACGCAATTTTAACTTACCGTCTTTAGGAGGGTATAACTCGCCGGGGAGGAATTTAAAAGAAAATTTTTATATGCAAAGTTTGTATGTCTCGTCATGTCTTGAAATTCGAGATCGAGGTTGACGTTTTCAATCTCGAAAATTCGAAAGATCAACCAAATTCGCTAATATTGGAAATGCGATTAACCGAATTCTCGATCTTCGTAGTTTTTCAATAGTATATTTCGAACCCGGAAACGAAGCAAAATCGGCCTCCCCTCGTAGAGCAGGTTGTTGTGCATTAAGACCTCATGGTTGCCAAAGCCAGATTGGAGAATCGCAGGGAGCTAGGCGCTCGATCGTTTGTGGCCGTTGGAGTCTCCGGGAATCGAACCCATATATTCTAGTCTAGGGCCAGATACTTTACCTCTAAACCCAGAACGTTTTACCGAGCTCCGTGAATTAGTGGTTAGTCTGCTTGGCATTCGGAAGGTCGTGGGTTTGATTCCCGTGACCGTCTGCCCTTTTTCAGGTTTTTAGATGGTTCTCCTGAGTCAAAAGAATACCTTGTGTGAGGCGAATGCCCGAGCAGTACTTTTCCACCTTTTCTGGCCTCTCTTCCCCACCCCTCCTCTCTCTAACCCACCCTGAAAGGCACATGATCCCTATAGCAGCCCGCGCCCAGGTGATGTAATTGAAATGGCCCTGAACCTTTTTTTACTCTTGCCCGGAACGTTAATACATATCGTCTGTGTTTGTCTATTTAAGATTTTCGTTTTTACCATGTACTGATTACGCCTTTCTTCTTGTTTAATTCTTCCTTCGACTTCTTTTCCGCACCCAGTTGGTGGAATTGAAATTACCCTGAACCTTTTTTTTACTCTTACCCAGAACGTTAATGTATACCGTCTGTGTTTGTCTATTTGCTATTTTCGTTTTTACCATGTGGTGACTACGTATATCTTCTCCTTTAATTCTTCCTTCGACTTTATCTCATAGTTTCATTTCTAATATTTTTGAGTAGTTTTTTGGTACTAATTGAGATAAACACAGCGCTTTGTAATTTTTGCATTTGCCGGTAGTTTCTTTTTGTGTGATGGTATTATACATTATGATTTACTTTAGGTTCATTTCCTACCTATGGGTCTCCTTCTTTCTCTGCCTGGCACTTCTCTGCGTAGTATACCCTCCGTGTAAATCCCAAAATCGTTTTGCTAGAAATTTGGGATAAGGTGATGCACACTTCTTGGGAAGCATTTTCAAAGCGTTTGAAGACTGTAATTAAGGCAAAAGGCGAAAAATTTGAATTACATAATATGTAAATGAAAAATAATATTCTATTTCTTCAAATAAAGGTCTTTTCGTAATATTTGTAGGTACTACTTAATAAATTAAGTTATTGTTGACAAACATCGGTAGACATGTGGTATACGAGGAGTATGCACTATTTTTTGTCTTAGGGGCAGGCGATTAAAAAAGTTTGTAGACCACTGGTCCAAAGACTAGGTGGAAGAACATGCTTGAAAATTGATTTAATAAAGGTACAAGAAAGATATCTCTTCTAACGACAACAACCTTTTTTAAAATGTTTAAATGTGGCATGCGGAGAAACGGTCGGACGGGGGCGTCATACTAATATGTACAAGTAAGAGTACATACTTCAGATATTATTAATATTAGCACAGATTATAATACGAGGTGATGTAGCCCCCCACGTGATTACGTTAAATTTACATAAGACGTCTCTTACGCCTTAATCTGTTAATAATTAATTGCCCTGCGTATCCGATTAGCTAACTCAGTAAACATGAAATTCTAAAATTACTCCAATTGTGTTGGCAAAACCAAAATCTTGTCCACTCCTATGGTGTGCTCGGGCTGAAACTGGTGCCAAACAACAACCACAATTGGTTTTTTGTTGACCCAAATTTTATTGATTTGAAAACACATGTTAAAACATAATACAAATAGAAATAGGATTAAATCCTTGCATAATCTACGTGCAAGGGTTACTAACATGTATGGGTAAACAACATCAGAAATAACGTTGAAATAATCGTCTTCAAGAACGTAAACGTCAAACGTGTTTAAAAGCGGAACCTTCAAAATTGCTTAAACTTACTTACTCCTTGGCGCTACGGTCCGTAAAGGTCCATGGCCTCCCAGGGGGGGTTTCTTGACTGACTTTTTTTACAAGGTGCGGACGTCACTCGCACCTCAACCTTTGACGTAAATGTCATAGGGTGGGTAGTTTACTTTTACTCTTCGCTATTCTTGATCTTGGCTACGATCTTTCTCCACTCTTTTCTATCTGCAGCCTTCTGCTTCCATTGGGAGACCCCTGCTGTTCTTAAATCCTTTTCTGCTTCTTCCTTCCACCTTAGTCTCGGCCTGCCCTTATTTCTTCTACCTTCTGGCTTGCCTTCCAATATCTTCTTTGGTCCACGTGTTTGTTGCATCCGCTCGATATGACCTAGCCATCTTATCCGCATACTTTTAATGTCATTGGATATGCTTGCTTCCCTATACCTTTCCCTGATTTCGCTATTCATTAACACACGCCACTCGCCATTCTCGTTCACCGGCCCGTATATTTTTCTTAATATTTTGCGCTCCCACGTGTCCAGCTGTTTGCGCTCTTTCTGTGTCAAGCACCACGATTCCGCACCATAGGTCACTACCGGTTTTATCACTGTTCTATACACTTTAATTTTATTTTTAGTCGATAACACTTTTGAATTAATTATATCCCTTAACCCAAAGTAACATCTATTACCCGCCGAAATTCTAGCCTTGAGTTCCTCTTCTACTTCGTTTCTTTCATTAATAATAGATCCTAGGTATTTAAAGTTGTCAACCCGTTCATATCGGCTTTCATTTATTGCGAAATCCTCAATATTTTTATATCTATTAGTATTTTTCGTATTAATCATATATTTTGATTTGGCTACGTTGATTTTTAGCCCTTGCCTACCTGCCGCTTCTTCTAGGTATTTGACAACTTCTTCCAGGTCTCTAGTTGTTCTACTTATTACATCAATATCGTCGGCGTATGCTAGAATTTGGCACTGTCTATTATATATTGTGCCCCCTGGGTTAATGGGAACGTTTCTAATTATTCTTTCTAGTGCAAAATTGAACAGTGTCGTTGACATTGCGTCTCCTTGCCTCAGTCCGTTCCTAATCATGATACTTTCTGTCAGCTGCCCTTGTATTTTGACTTTTGCCTTCGTATCCAACAAACACATTTTGACCAGTCGTATTATCTTTCTAGGTATTCCAAAATCGTCTAATCCCTGGAGCAGTTCCGATCTAATTATGGTGTCATAGGCTTGTCTGAAATCTATGAACAGATGATGAACATCAATATTAAATTCCCAGAATTTTTCGAGGATTTGTCTAATTATAAATAGTTGGTCCGTGGTTGCTCTACCATCTCTGAACCCGCATTGGTATTCACCAACTATTTTTTCCATCCAGGTGTGTAGTTTTCTTTCTACAAGTTTACTTATTACCTTATACCCTATGTTAAGTAGGGCTATGCCTCTATAATTATCACACACTGCCTTATCTCCCTTCTTAAATATGGGGCATATAACTGCTGTATTCCATTCTTTCGGTATTATTTCTCGTTTCCATATATCTACTATTAAAGAGTGTATAGCTTCTCTTACCGAAGGTCCGCCGTATTTTATCATTTCTGCGGTCACACCGTCTTCACCTGGCGCCTTGCTGTTCTTTAATCTGTTTATTACCTGGTCTATTTCTTCTTTTGTAGGGGGGTCTACCGTGTCTTCTTCGCGCTGGTCTTCCCATTTCTCATATCTCAAGTTTACCTTATCCTTCGCAGGGTTCAGTAGTTTCTCAAAGTACTCCTTCCAACGGTTCATTATTTCTTGTTTACTGCCCAATAGCTTCCCCTCGTCATTCTTGCAGAGCATTGTTCTTGGTTGGAAACCGGCTTTTTGTATTTTAACTTCTTTGTAGAATTTCCTTGTACTCTGCCCTCTACCTGCTCCTTCCATTTCCTCCAATCTCCGTTGCTCGAATTTCCTCTTTTTCTCTCTGCATTTTAAGTTGGCGACTTTTCTTTTATTTTTAAATGTCTCTGTATTATCGTCCCTCCTGTTCCGTAGCATTTCTAGTCTTGCTTCGTTCATTTCGGCAATTACTCGTTCGCATTCTTCGTCGTACCATTTTTTCCCTTTATTCTTTTCTTGTTTTCCTACTATTTCCATCGTGGCTTCGGTCACTATTCTTTTTATGTTACTCCAACTTTCCTCTATGTCTTCAGTTTCCTCTCTATCTGTTTCTCCTTTCTCCTCTTTTCGCCCCAGCCTTTCGAACTTCTCTTGCACGCTGTTAAAATACGCATCCCTGGCTCCGATATCCTCTCTAAGTTTTTCAATGTTAAGTTGTTGGTTTCTCACCGCTTTCCCTTGTTTTTCACTTTTAATTCTATGTCTGAATTTGGTTTTGACTAAGAAATGGTCTGTATCGCAATCTGCACCTCTGTAGCTTCTTACATCCAAGATGCTGTTTGCATGTCGTGCATCTATTACTACGTGATCTATTTGGCTTCTAGTTTTCTTATCTGGAGATATCCACGTTTCTTTATGTACCGCCTTATGGGGGAACATTGTGCTAGCCACCACCATATTTTTCCCGCATGCAAAATCTATCAATCGCATCCCGTTATCATTGCTGGCTAGGTGAAGGCTATGCTTCCCTATAGTTGGAATGTAGACCTGCTCTCTTCCCACTCTGGCATTCCAATCTCCTATCACCACCTTGACGTCATAGTTGCCTATTTTGTCCATCGCACTTTCCAGTTTTGCATAAAACATTTCCTTAACTTCATCATCGCTATCCTCGGTCGGCGCATGTACATTCACTAAAACTATATTACAAAATACTCCCTTAATCTTTAGGATCGCTAGCCGCTCATTTATTGGTATAAATTCTGTTATGATATTTCTATGCTCTTTATTTATCATGAAGCCGACACCGATTTGGCCTTTTTTTGCTCCGCTATAACATATGGTGTAGTCCTTCACATCTGTTATCCCGTTTTCTTTCCATCCTAGTTCTTGTATGGCCAGGATGTCAATTCTATACTTTTTTATTTCTTTTAATAAGTTCTGTATTTTACCAGGTACCCCAAGGCTACGTACATTCCATGAACCAAGTGTTATGTCCCTTCTTGTTGTCTTCTTTACTTTTTTTCGCTTTCCATTCTCTTTACCATTGCCATTGCCTTTTCCGTCATCTTTACTAGCATTATCTCTTTCTCTTGCTACTTTTTTTGCCAACTTGTTCTCGTTATCTTCCTCATCTGCTCAGCGAAGCTATCTCCTTCGGGAGATCTCTCACTTACGGTGCGTTTTTTATCCTCCTTGTTTTTATTAGCTTCTTCCAGCTCCTGCAAGTCAGTTACTTCGTATATCTTATCATCGATGTATAGCTTGTTATATCGCAGCTGGGTTTTGGCGCCTTTTTGTCGTGCTTGTTTTAGATAAGGTATTAACAGCTTTCTTTCATATTGTGTTTTTTTGGTAAAATCTTCGTCGATCCATATATCAGTATTTTTAAGTACCTTTGACTGCCTCTTAATATTTACCTTCGTTTTTCCCGACGTTAATTTCACCAAAATTGGCCTATTTCTTGTGGAGTCAAATGTCCCCAGTCCTCTAGCTTCGTCAATGCCCGATTCCATGTTAATTTCAACTTTCATTTGTTGGAATAGGTTCTCCAGTTTACTCATCGTAAGTTGTTCGTTCTCTCCCTCTTCGTCCACTAACCCTTTTATAACTAGGTTTTTTCTCTTAATTTCTCTCTCTAGGAGCTCTATTTTTGTTTCTTGACTTGTGACCAATTTTTTTTAGCTGTTCGTTTTCACCTTTTATTGCTTTCATTTCAGACGTGAAGTTTTCCAACTTATCATCAAGTATTTGTAATGTATTATTTATTGCTGTAAGCAATTGCTCAATTTTCCCTAGGTGTTCACTGCTTTCCGCCATAATTAGGTTTACGACTTTGTTGGTCCCAAAAATTTTCCGTGTTGTTGCTTCTTTTTAATAGGTTTTGCGATGTTGCGTTTTTCCCGCTATCGAATCGTTTAATAGAAAATTACTCGCGGTTGAGCCAGCCTTTTCGTAATTTTGATTTATCTTATCACTTCCTTCCGTCTTTTTTTAATTCAAAATTCAAAATTGCTTAAAGCCGCTACTTATTTGAATTATTCGAGCCTGTTTATATTCACGTACATTTAAACCGGGCGCGATTTACGCACGTAGCTACTCTCATTCCTTAAGCGCGATTTTCACATAGCTGTAGCAATTAATTATCGTTTTAAACTGCAAACATTTTATCTGGAAGTGGGCCCGAACACTTGCTGTGTGGCGTAGTAGTTTGGCCCTGGATTGCGTTACCCGATCCTTGTATGGCGTGATGCGTGGAAAATTACCTCACATTTGGAACCTCATATTGCTGGCAGGAACTCAATGGTTTTTGATGCACGTCTTTATAATGGAAAATTAGTTTCGCACCTCGCACATTGGGGAAATGATATTTGCTGAAAACACTAACGATAATTTGCTCGACTTCGAACTGATCGAACACACTTTCACGACTGCATTTTTTACAAAATGCATTGCGAGTGCTTTGTCAACGTGCGCCTTTAGGCCTGGCACACAAAAGGACTAAGGTTGAACTTGAAAATTCCAGAAAAAGATGCTCGAAATTGAAAATCCCCTCGTCTGGCGGACAGGCTCTGGAATTGCGTTTATCGCTGCATCCGCAATAATTCGCTCACTGCACAGCCTGGGCTCGGCGCATGTTTAATTATATTAAAATGCACTAGTTAAATCTAATTAACAATAAAAAATATATAGAAATACAAGTGGGCTATAACTTTAACTATGAAAAAGCCTCGGTTCAAGATTGATGAATTTCCGTCGTACGTAAGAAAATGTCTTCCGGAACGTTTTTCGAGACATTTACTTGGCGGGACATGTTAGTCAAGTCCGGGACTATCCCACAAAATCCGAGAAGAATGGACTTTAACAAAAACATTTTCAAATTTAATCTACATATTTACTTTAATTTGCTGAACATACTCATGAAGTTTGATGATGCAATCATGACGACGTAAACTGGTATGAAGATTCAAAATGTTTGTGGTAGACATCTCCATTGTTCCGGGATATATTATGTGTAATTAAAGAATAAATTTCTGCCTTGAGTAAGTGTGCATTGTAACGGGTCGTCATAAAAATACAGCTTCAGCACTGTTTCAGGAACTTCAATTAGCGCAGCTGTGCGCTGGTGATAAGTCTTATCAACAAGTTCTGCATTGGGTCGTTACGTAAGCGGCAAATATTGTGCTACGGCGGCTATTTCGAGACTTCCGAGAACCAACTAAACTAAACCTAATTGCCACCAAACGGTTAATTAAAAAATTTACGTTAAAAAGGATATGTTATACAACTAAAAGTTTATGGCGATAGCCCACAATATAATATCGCGGAGCGTTGACAAGTAAAACGGAAGTTGTAATTAGCAGCGTCGTCTGCACTTTCATTACGACCTTCCCTTTGTTTCCACGTAACGTGGGCAACAATTACGCAAGCTGTGCTTAATTTTCAATTTGTCTTGCAGTTATTCCTACTAAACTGCACAGGTTTGCTTTCCACTGCCACCGAAGCATCACGCTACGACCGAAGTAATTACGATAATTCAACCATCTGCATGTTAATGGCCTGTTTTATAATTGACTCGAAGTTCAAATTGCGAGCTGGGCGGCTGGACACAGCGTCCCAGCGATCCTAAAAAATTGATGCTAGTTCGACATAAGCAAACTAATTGGCCCCAGGTTTGAGAAAAAGCTAGTTCTGGACTTTTACTGTGGCACTTAATAGCGGGTTAGCGAGAATAAATTAAAGGCTGCAACAACTGCCATAAATTGGAACTACTACTAAAATTAACTCTGGAGTAGCGGTGTGTAGACCTTTTTCACGATTTTATACGATCCTGAACTAGCGTTAAATACAGCTAATCCGTGCAATTTCTGAGACATCGGGGCAATTCATAGATATTAGTCATACCCACATGTAATAAATTATCAGTTTTTGGCGTATTCTTAAATAAGTTACACGTTACACTGTAAAATAAATCATAGAATCAACTTTTTTAAATTCCTCCAACACTCACAAGCTTAGCCCTGTTATAGCCTTTCTTCTGTGGAAAAATGTTTTTTCCTTGCATTTTTCTTCAGATTTGTTATCAAAAGTTCCCTAAAAGTTAATTAGCAGAATTCTGAATAATTTCTTGAACATTTCCGTTATTGTTTATAGCAGTCCGTTTTGTTTACATGTAGTTTAATACATCTTCTTCCTAAAAAGGGTATTACGGCATTTCGTGATCCTGCATAGTAGTTTACGGCTTGTTTGAACACACTACATTGACTCTTTATATAGAAAGAACGTTCCAGCCAAGTTCCATTGTCGTTCATAGTTAAAAAAAAGGTTTTGGTTTTAAAAATAACCATCGCATACACTTCACTTGCAACAATCACCAGTTGTGGATTCATTTACAATCTATTTTGTTTCTAATCGAAACTTCTATAATCAATATATTGCTTGAAAATATAATGGAAGACGTTCCAATAAACGGTGATAATTCTTTCAAACACATTTTTATAGCCGTTCCCAGTCCCTTCTTCATCTTACATACATGATATCAAAACTGTACTTCATACATATTCATGAAAGTAGATATATTCATCAACTTGCAAATATTACAAAAATAGAAAAAACTGAGATGTACTGGTCAACAACAATTATGTTTTCCTTATACGTAGATTATTAAAAACAATTTTTTGCAAGTAAATAAATTATTTATATTGATATATAGCATATCTCTTCTTTCTGGGAAACAAGCCGAAGGTAAAGCTTAGAAAACTATCGGTGTGTTTATTCGCAGCCGTTTTGCGAGTAATACCACGAATTGCTAGAACCTAGAACAAGAGCCCTAAAAAAAGAATGTCTTCTTAAAACGAGATTTTTCAATTATTTTCAAAATATCGTGACTACATGAGCCTACTAGGTCACCGCGAGGACGGCTTGAGTTCTTCTACAAAAGCTTTAATCAAATAAAATTACAAAGGACGCCAAAGAATTCTTAATATAACAAATATTCTCACGGCAGTGACGAGAACTCATAAACTCAGAAAGTAAAAATCGCAAATATTAACACAAATAATTATAAATAACAAAAGTATGTAATGAAATAGACTTAAGCCATAAATAACTATAAATGACGTTCAAACAGATTACTAAAAAAATCGACGTGGTTTGAGGAGCCCCTGTCGAGAGCTATACACAAGCTAACATCGGAATTACTCGAAACAATATGGATAGGAGCGGAGCAGTGTGCAGTCATCAACGTATGAGGAGGTAATAAACGCGATTAAATTCTTAAATAGCTGAAAAGTAGCAGATGATTAAAGCGGGAAGAGAATACCTGTGGACAATAATATATATTACAGTAAAAGAAATTTGGGAGCAAGACATTTTGCAGAACAGCTGGAAGATACAAAAAATGAGAAAGGGCAAAATGAATATTACCTATAAAATACTAGCCAAAATTAAAAAATAGAACTCTACGCAAAAGAATTACTTGAAAACTGCCAGAATGGATTTAGGAAAACCAGATCGTCTGCAGATCAGATCTTCATTGTAAGACAAGTACTTGAAAAGGCGTCGGAATTCATTGTGGACATACACTAACTCTTTGTAATTTTCAGACCTGCTTATGATTTTATAGATCGTAAATCCTGATACATAATAGAAGAATTTGGAATACCAGAAAAATTACGGCGTATAGTGGAAATAGCAATGGACAGTTGGACACTAATCGAAAACCACAACTCGAAAGTTTTTGAGATAAAAATTCGCCTACGACAGGGAGACTACTTATCGACAACATCGTTCAACCTACAAAAAGTCTTAGAAAACCAAACCATCAACTGAAAAAGCACAATATTTAACACAAGTAATCAAGTACTAGCAATCACAGATGATGTAGACTTTATTTGGAAAGGAACAGAAGCACTATGGAAAATTTCGTGAAAATGGCAGAAAGCCGAGAAGGTAGGGCTTAGAATAAACGAAGATAAGTCAAAATATCTTGCGGTAGAAAGACAGAGAAAGGCGAAAGTAGGCCAGAATATAACGATAGATGAACATAACTTCGAAGTGGTGCAATCGTTCAAGTATTTAGATTCAGTATAAATAATGAAATAGAAAAAGAATTCAAAACGAGGAGATTGTACTGAAACACCTAATAACAATCAACTGGTTGTCGAGGGAAATGAACGTTCAAATCTAGAAGACAATAACACACCCGATAGTGTTATATGGAGACCTGGCCACTAACCCAAGAACAAGAAAACATGCTAAATACTTGCGAAAAAAGGGTCCATTACCGGTCCTATAGGAAAATGTGTGGAGAAGACGTGCAGACCATTATAACGGCTATGCTCAAAGGTAGGAAGAATTAGACGGGCAGTACACGTGGCAATGATGGCGGATATTAGAAATGCGAAGAAGGTAATAGGAGGCAGCATACAAGAAACAAGAAATAGAGGCAGACCCCGCAATAGGTGGAGTGGAAGACAACCTTAGAAAATTGAAAATTAGTAACTGGTGAGCAATGGCACAGGACAAAAATGAGTGGCGAGCTGTCGTTGATCTGGACAAGACCCAATTAAGGTTATGAAGGACACAGTTACGTTAGTCATTAATATTCAGCGAGGTCTCCGTACTATGATTACCGGGCAAAGTTTGATGTTGCTTACAACTAACAGCAATAGACCTTGGTCCGAAGGTTAAATGGCTCAGACGAAGTAAAAGTACAGCGTGGCTCTACGAAAAATTAGGTTATATTACCAAATTATGGTCAAACACAAAGCATCGATATATGAGAAATACTAGCTGAAAATTCTGCGAACGTTGGAGAGGCAGCCAAAGCAAAACAAACACGTATGCCTGCCCATGTGACTTACCCCATGGGTGGAATTCTGACTGATAGGAGAAATTTTAGTTTCCAGATAGGCACTCGTCATAGTAACGTGGAAATAATCTTCCAATAACGTCGCCTTCAAACCGAATCGGTATAACTGCGAATGCAAAGAAATTCCAAACTCATATTTGTACGAGGCAGTAAAAAACATGCAAATGGGAGCGATGACTCAGCTGTGGCAGACGGAATGCGCCGTTACGGTCGGGACGAAAATCACAATGCGATAGATTCGAAAACACCTAAATAGTAAACTTTAACCTGTAACATTCTCGACTGTCAGTAACAAGATTATGTATGTTGTATCACAATAGCCATAAAATAATAACAGAAGAAAAACGCAAATTCTAAATAAAAATAATAAAAAGTAAAAAAAGTTAAAATGAAGAAACGTAGTTCTAGTAAATTAGTTGGAATATACCAGTAATCTTGTTCTTCTTCCATTTTTTTTAATTCATGTCACTTAAAACGGGCCTTGGATCCCTCGTGTTTGTTTTCGCTTTAAAAAGATAAGCCAAGTTGTTTTTTCTATGTTTCATTATTATAACTTAGATTTAAGCAATGTATTCTAGAATTGCTAAAGTGCGTTGAGCCGTCCCTGTGCATCCAGCCCATAAATTTTGCGGGAGTGGCGTTACATAGGTGAGTCTGTAGTTGCGGGGTGTTGAGAGTTTGAATTAGGCAGTCTAAACCGTCCAAGGTGGGAGCCGGACGTCCCTGCGACTCATTGTGCGAAGTCTCTATAAAGCGAGTAAAATTAAGCGGCGAAAAGCCTGCATGAAATAATTACCGCAGACAAATTTACAGTGTAGCGAATAAGCGTTAGTGGGTACGCAAACTCTTTTTCCGGGTGTACCGGCGAGTATACAATTTTGCGTCATATTCAAAGCTACGTTCAAAGTGTCCACTTTGGAGGGCGTTATTTCAGCAGTTCCAAGTAAAAAGTTTTGCAGTTATCGCTATTACGATTTGCGTTCAGCTACGACGAGCTTTTGCAAGTGTGCAAGAATGTGCTTAGGCTTGGAATTCGTGTTCGATTTGAATATATGTACGCGCGATCAGGGTCGGCGTTAGGCCAGGACCGTGTTAAGACATTTTGACATTTGCGTGTTTTAAAGACTTATTATTTGAAGGTTTTTATGATCTTTTACGTCGTTCATGTGTGTGTATGTGTGCGCGTTCGTGTATAGTATACATACGAGTAGCCCCAGCTATCTCGCGCGGAGTTTTTCTAGTAGCAGGTCCTAGTTTTCTTTGCTTTTCTTTTATTTGATATATGTTTTTATACGTGTCGGGAAATAGATTGTGTAAACAAATTGGCTCTGCTTGTGCTTTGTTTGAAGTCAGTTGCAGCACGACAACACTATCAGATTCCTGATTTTTTGGCAAATATTGACACTTCGTAACCACGACTGGGGTATTAAGAGACTTTGATTGTCACCCATCTAGCTAACCGGATAGACAGGGTAAATAATTATTCAAATTTAAGGTTACTACGTTTGGGTCTAAACCGCACATACTGTTACACACTCCATTGTTGTTCTCCAGATGGTTACAGACTTATTTTCCTGGTGACTCATGATTCTTTAAAATTACGACTTACATTAATTAAACCATTAATTACTTATCAGCGTTTCTAAATTTGTTATTTTCTGCTGAGTTTCGATAGCCTGGTTCATTTTCCTCGGCATATAATTCATCTGCTTCTTGATGCCCAATTTATTCACATATATCTTCATGGTCAGGGTGCTCTTCGTGATGTTCCCGTTCCTCGACATTTTTTTCTTCGGGCGTTGTATCAAAGGTGTTTTGCATATGAAACAATCACCCATTTTCACTACACGAAATAGCACGTTCATAAAATATTCGTTTCGAAACGGAGCCTGTAATGTAAAAATGTCAAAAACTACGATTTACGTACTTGATGAACTATAATGGTTCTAATAATGTGAAATCAAAATTTCAAAATTACTCGCCGATTTGACGACCAGTTCACTGTACAAGCAAAAAAAGTCTCAACCCCTTCACGTTTTGCTTTCGCGTTCGATATCTCGACAAATATCACTCGCACTCGGAAAAGCAATAGAACATAAATTGTAGAGTACAAAAAATGCTCAAAAGAGTATACTTTATTTTCATGTAGCGTTAACTCAAACTGAGTTATCGCAAAAAAATCAACCGCACCCCTTTTTCAAGATGACGCAACTAGCACATAGGAAATTTTGGTCGGCAACTTGAAGTTAAGCTTTCCCGAACCCCCCAACACCCGGAAAGGGGAATTTTAAATTTCGGTTCACTTTCAATTAAATACCTTTTTTGTGTTTAGTGACTGGACTAGTAAAATACTTCAGAATATTTGTTCAAAATGTTCTCCGTCAGTGACCTGTAGGTACACATAAAACATGTAACGAGGTCTCGTGTAATGCATAAGAATTTTCAGCCGACCATGTTGTGTAATTTCGAGTAGTTACATAACACTTAAAATGAAATTAAGTTGAAAAATTAGTGGTTGCAGTTATTAAGCCAACCCAGCATCATGATTTTTTAAAATGTTCTGGTAACTACACTTGCACAAGTTATGCTTTGTATAGTATGGTTTACCTACAACCTTATTAATATACTTCTATAAAACTAGCCTGTTGTGTTTGAACAAATAAAAAAATCATTTTCGAACCGTTATCGATTCGCTTCTGAATATTTTGTAAAAGGTCTTGTTAACACACGGTTTTTGTTTGCAAACTTCACCTTGCTCTATCTATTTCGTTAAATAATTGAACGACACGATGAGGTTGCTGGGAACAAATTTCAAATGGAACTGGTTTATTGGAATACTGTTGCTGAAACTAGTCGAAGCAAGAATAATTCGAATCCAGAATAAACCCATCCTGATCCAATGCAATTGACATCACATAACCTAAAAATCTATAAGTTATCTGCATTAAAAGCGAAGATTACATTTTCTTACAACTAACTCATCGGTGATATCTACGACTGCTCATCGCTATCTCAAGCATCGACTCTGCCTGCGCAGCTGGATTTATTTTTGAAAAGAGAATGATGGAGTTTCCATCACTAATTAAAGCCCAGGAAACAAAAACCGACTTGCGGGCCCAGAATAGATCTCGAACAGGAAGCAAGTAGAACTGTCAACGCTTTTATTATCCTGTTATGCATGCGTGCATCTCGATGAAGGCACATCTCAATAGGCTCCGAAACGCTTTTGAATGTTCTCATCTGCTCCGGACGCCGTTAGTTTTAATGTGGGTGAGTAGACGGCTGGTTTGAGGATAAGAAAATGTAGTTTTTGAGTGGTGTCTGAATTTATCGAGGCAACGGCGCCGGACAACCTGTTCTTGATTAGGCCCTTATGCAGAATGCAAGTTTTTTCGCCAAACGCGAGTAATGCAAACGTATGTGCCTGTAACTGTTTAAATGATTACGGTAAAAAAGGCAAGAGTAAAGGATATTTCATTATCTCGGTTTCTTGCATGCCCTTATAGGGGCACCAGTATATTTGATTTTTCAACTATGGGTACGTTTCACTTAAGGTTATTATCGTCATTAGTGGGAATTCGCGCCGGTTTGCTTGGGGTCCTGTTATTCAATATGGGTTTTTGTGATCGGGCAATTTTAAAACTAATCGACTCCGTGGCGTTTGTGCACACATTTATGCAAATTATCTCTGAGCCGTCCGAAATGGATTATTTTATTCCTCGCGCAACCTGCAACAGGTTAGAGTTTCTAATTTGTACCCGTTTAGCCGTCCGGCACGTGTTGCTTAAATTCTGATAAATTACTTAATAAAAAATTAGTCAAGGGCGCGATTAGCATTAACCTTAGTGGTTTGACATAACCTCAACTTTCCGATGTTAACTTTAAATTAGATCAGCGTGAAACTACAAATTAATCTAAGTGGATAATAGGATTACTGTAGATTCGTATCGGGATTAGCATAATCTCGAAGTGTGTGTATTGTGTAAAAATAACAGTGGTACAATGTGATCACTCAATAAATCTACTACACATTAACATATACATGATCAACGTTTGACTAAGATAAAGGTGAAGTTTACAAAACGAGAGTGTGCTGACAGAGAAGTGGGATAGCATAGAATTTTCTAAAAATTAGCATTTTAAGGGTGGGCAGTAATTATTCGAAAGGCGTTTCGGACACAATGGCTTTTTGTTAAAAACCTTTTGGCAGTGCGCAAGCAACGATGTAGATTATAAAGTAGTACACCGACATTCTATTGATTTACTCTGAGTAGAATGTTAAATGCCCAGGAAAAGACGATTATTTTGGGAAAACACAGATTGTTTTTAACCTTTGGATTTGCTCACTGCTTCATATGCAGTTTGACCTAAATTAATTAATTAATATAATAATACCAGTATGTCTACACATTATAAGGGTAATTGAAGTTAATATCTCTACTCTAGCAGATACACAAGATGCAATACTAAAATAATTGATGTCCTAAGTAGCTGAATTTGACAAGAACTAGGTAGACAAAATGCATATACCTATTCTTGGGCGTTTGTTGAATACAACTTTGAAATTCCATTCGGAAATGTATATGTGAGACGTGTTGGAAATTCAGTTCATATCTGCTTTTGATTCGTCGGCTAATACCCTCAAAATCAGGTGTCTACGTGGATACAATTGCCGGCCAGACTACTTCAGAGGAGATGGCGTTTAAGTACTAAACGTTTAATAACAACCCAAAACGGGCGCCAATGAATCTTTTAACTAACGACAGGTGTATCCAGGTATCACACAAAATTTGTAAACTCAAAGTAGCACAATAATCTGAGAAAATCACACGAATCCAGGTAACAGTAACAATGAACAAGACAATGTACTAGTATCAAAGTATAATAATCACATATAAAATAGCATACAGGCCAATATAGGGTACAGGTGATTATTCTTTAAATATAGGCCAAATGTAGGGTGATAAATATATCCAAAAATAAAGTCCACCTCAAAACATAAAAACTGTAATCTACATTAAGTACAAGCAACAACAACTTAAGAATGTAACGGAGAATATATTAGGCTCCGAAGATGAACATCGTTAAATGTTCTAGTTTACTTATTCCAATGGGGTCTGGGGGTACCCATGGAGTTCGTTAAGCGAACTGCAAATGACGGCGGAAGTCTAAAGTAAAACCCACGAGATTCTGAAGGAGTCCAAGCAGGAACACAGCAAAGCAGATGAGGTACACTAAGCACCGAATCACTATCCACAATATTAAATTGGGGTTACAAAAATGGAAAACAAAACATGTTACATTTATTCCTTTCGTTGAGTCCCGAGCCCCCCTAAAATGGTTCATGTATGGCCCGCGCAGGACGTCGGAGGCTAAGTCAAATAGTATACAGGAAGCTGGATCCAGGAATGTGCCTTCTTGGCACCAGCCGGATCAAGGTGATTGGCCGCACGTGGGACTTCAAAATCTCCCGTGAACAGCGAAGGGGTTAATTGGGGTTTTGAACGTGCGGCTATAAGGATTGCTTAACATAGAACGAAGAGCATCTCAAAACGCGATACGATAGAAGTTTCAATCAACTTACTCCAAATTTTTAGGCCAGCAAATCCGCTAAAAAATTACGTGAGAGGAAACTCCCTTGAGAAACTGCCAGAGCTGCATAAACCGCTACATCAGCGAGAACGAATTCCATTATACGACACCAACGTGCCCCCATAAACTCTGGTTACTAGTTATCCTTCGTGCATCTCGTCTAAGGTGTATTCCTTTAAAGGTCTGTAGCAGTTACTTTTTGTATTTCCTTTCTTCCAGACTGTACTTTCCCTTACAACTCTTATATACCCACAGCAATTCATTCTTTGCACGGTTTTCGTATGGAGTGTAGTCTGTTACCCTTCTTATACCTCCTCCAAGTTGTATTCTTTTAATTTTCTGTATCAATTAAATCTTTGCATTTATTTCCGTTCAGTCTGTTACATGGCTGCTGTTCCTCTTATATACCCAGAAAAATGCATTCATTGTGCTTTTTTAGTGTGCAATCTCGTCTGTTGCCGTTTTTATATCTTCTCAAGTTCTATTCTTCTAATTTTCCGTAATTCCGTGTGTTTGTTTTCGTCAAGTCTGTTTCTCCTGTTACATATCCTGAACAACACCTTATTTTTGCTTTTTGTATTTCCTTTCGACGAAACTGTCTCTTACATGGCTTCTATAACTTTTATATACCCAGAGCAATTTATTCTTTACTCTTTATCGTGCGGAGTCTAGTTTATTACTCTTCTTATATCTCTTCCAGGTTATATTCCTTTAAATGGTTCGTACGGATCATTTCTTTGAGTTTCTTTTCGTATAGTCTGTTACTCGTCTCCCATGACTTCTGTTCGTCTTAACACGTGTAGCACAATTAATTACATATTTGATTTTTTATCATGTGGAGTCTAGTCTGTTATTCTTCTTACATCTCTTTCAAGTTCTATGCCTTTAATGGGCCCTACAATTGAATTCTTTGTGTTTTCTTTCATCCAGCCTGTTACTTTTCCTATCTGACTTCCGTTCTTGTTATACGGGGTTGTTCTAAAGGGTCTGTACGAAACGCTACCACATATTCCTGAGTGAGAGATTTAACCAAACGTATCTTTATTTAAAAGTGCTTCATTAAAGGCGCTATCGAACATCGATGAATTTCTATTATCTGCAAATGTACCTTACCCCATTATTTCTCTTTTTAATCATCTCTTTTGGAAAGGATGGCATATTCTAACTAACCTGTTTCTAACCACACACGATAAATGTTCAGTTATAACCTTGTGATAGGTCAATAAGTTGTAATTAAATGAAACTGAGACATTGATATACCTATATGGCAACATTCAATTTAGTTGTCTAATGTAATTTTTTAAAACTGATATTTTGTGCTACCCTTAATGGACAGCCGACCACGGCCCTGACTAGCTCAAACCTTCGGCAGATTATCGGCGTGAATAAGGCCTAGGTGATGGTTCTTAAGGTTAGGAAAGTGCCCAAAGTAATTTGGAAAAAACAAGCCAGCGCCAGTCGTTAACAAAGGCAAAAAACTACAGATCTAGCTAAGAGTCGAAGACAAGACGCACCTACCTTTCGTGGCTGCTCGCTCCTAAACGATCCCAAACTAAAAAAAAACACGAAATGGTAACGTGGGGTTGAATAACTGAGATAGCAGTAGCCGCAGTAACAAGATGCGTTAATAATATTTAAATTATATAACAAGGCACTTATATATGTCAAAAAAATGTGCCTGGCATGCTAAACGAGCAGGTAGAAGTAGAATTGCAGCTGACGACGCCAAGAAAATAATACAAAAAGGTTATGTTGTGTATGTAACAACTGGGTCGCTATGCAAACTCCCAGCAAGATGCATTAACAGCCCAAAAAAGAACTACGTCGCGTGCTAAGTTAACATTTTCAAGTTAAATTTGAAAAATAAAAGTCATGGCTGCGTGACAAACTTATGTGGAAATATTACAGCTTTCAGTGTGATGGTAGGCAAATCGCAGGCTAATGCCCTTAACTTTACAAATAAAAAATAAAATGCCGCTGGCATCTGAGCAGAAAAACGAGCATGTGCTAGCACTTACACTAATACAAGGTTTAGCTCTAATACAGCTTGGCTTAATCGAGGTGTTAGCGGCCATTTCGGGATATTGAGGAATCCGTCAAAGCTGGATACTAGCACCTGCCCCAAACTGGAATGTCTTCGGCATTCTAGCGGAAAAAGAACTTCGTCACGAAGATGGACAGGGCCAAATGGCTTGAACCACGTCGAGGGCAGCTCTGCAGGTCCCCGGGAAGAAATTTTACGCTTAATTAGCACTAAAATATTCGGGGAGGAAGACAATTGTGGTCACCTTAAGCTGGAGGGCGGCCCCAGAGTTAGCATGCCCCAAAAGACAAATAATTCGCCAGGCTCACAAGGATAAGCGATTTTCCAAGCACGGTAGGTTTGGAGTTGGCACATGGGTTACAAATGCCGCAAAGGGCCAGTGACGCAACTCACAGTTTTCTTCGCCGAATGCGAGACGGAAAAAGACCGTGTTAGGTGTATATACTTTCACCAAAATTACGTAGAAATAATTAAGAAAATTAATCCGAAAAAGGAAGCAGGCCTCACAATGACAAATTAGAATTTTAGGGCCGAAATTAAAATGGGCTGTTATGTTGTGTAATTTTTTTTATAGAATAGGTTGTTATACTATTTACTCTTGCATTAGAGGACGTATTTAAAAGACTAGACTGGCAGGACAGAGGTATAAATATCAACGGTCGAAAACTGAGTCATCTCCGCTTCGTGGACGACATTGCACTCATCAGCAACAGCGCAACAGAACTACAAGACATGTTAATAGAACTCAAAACGGCGTCGACAGCAATATGACTTGAAATGAATTTAGAAAAAACAAAAGTCCTATCTCCTGGAGAAGTAACGGTGATAGTAGTAGACGGAAACCCTATTGAAAATGTCACAGAATATGTCTACTTAGGACACTTGATAAAGCTAGGGAAAGAACATCAAACCGCCGAAATAGATAGACGAGTTCACATGACCTAGGCAGCCACTGGAAAATTGGGTTACATACTGAAAGATCTTAACATTCCAATTAACCTAAAAAGGAAAGTTATTAACGCCTGCATGTTGCCTGTGATGACGTATGGTATAGAAAAAACCTCTTTAACAGTAAAGTCGGCCAACAAACTAAGAGTAACACAGAGAGCTATCGAAAGAATAATGTTGGGAATAAGCCTTAGAGACCACATCGAAAATGAAGAAATTAGAAGAAAAACCAAAGTAGAAGATGTGATAACAGCGATAGCAAATTTAAAATGGAAGTGGGCAGGACATGTCGCCAGACAAGTAGACGAAAAATGGACAAAACATTGGAGACCCAGACTACATAGACGAGGCGTCGGAAGACCAAAACGGCGCTGAATAGACGACATACGAGAAAAAGCGGGATAGTTCCCGGTACCATATAGCTCAAGACAGATCAGAATGGAATAGACAAGGGGAGGCCTATGTCCAAGAGTGGACGAAGAAGGGCTGCTAGAGAAGAAGAAGAATAAGACTATTCTTGGTTATGTTCCATAGCAGCTCCTGTCATAATAAATAAATACGTATACCTCCACTAAGTTGAGGAAGACCTAAAAGCTTTGAATAGACGCTTGGGTACCTAATTAAAATAAAGTGAAATTTTCCAAGAGACAAAATCTAATCTTGTAGTTAGTTGTTTTCTGATATGACCTTTATATATATTTATACGATTTACGATAAGTCCGGAGTACATGAAGAGGCCAGTGGAGTGGAAAGCAGTGAGTAAAAGGTCAATGAAAGCAACATTTGCACGAGGGAGTCAGGAGAAATTGGATATAATAATAGCATATGGACCAGGAGAGAATGATATGAAGAAGGAAAGGGAACAATTCTGGCAAGAACTACAAATGATATATGATGAAGGGGTCAACCCCACTATAATCCTAGGAGATATCAATGGAAGAATTGGGAATGAGATTGTAGGAAGACAAGGAGTAATGGGAAGATATGGAGAGATTACAAGCAACGCGAATGGAGAGAGACTAATAGATTTTTGCATACAGAATGGTTTAGTGATACTCAACTCCTTCTATCAGCACAAGGACAGACACAAATATACTAGGAAAGAACCAGAAAGAAGAGAAAGATCGATTATAGACTATATAGTAACAGAGAAAATAAACAGAAGAATTATAAATGATGTGAGAGTTTATAGGGAGCTGAATTATCGACTGATCACCACCTACTAATAGCAAAAATGAAAAACAAGAAAGAAGATGAAGAAGAGAGGTTAAAAGCGGAAGTAAACAGGAAGGAAGTAAAGATGATTAAGATATACAAACTGCAAGACCAGCAAGTAAGAGAGGAGTACGCAGAACAGATCGCTAAGGGGATACAGGAAGTGGGACAACAGATACAGAGAATGAATGTCGAGGAGATGTGGGATAAATTTAAAGAAATTATCTACAAGGCTGGAACAAATGTATGTGGGATAACTACAACTGGAGGAAATAAGAAGAGAACAAGCTGGTGGAGTGAAGAAATCAAAAATACTATAAGGATGAAAAAGAAAGCGTGGAAAGACTACCTGCACAAGAGGAGTGTTGAAGCTTACGCAAACTATAAAGCAGCGAGGAAAATGGTAAAGGAAAAGGTCAAAATAGCTAAAGCTAAGGAATGGGAAGATTTTGGGACCAAGATGGAAAACGACAGAAGAGCGAACCAAAAGCTATTTTACAGGGTACTGAAGAACATGAGAAATGAAGGAAGGAAAATCGGGACGAGACAAATCATGGACAAAGAGGGAAGGGTACTAATGGAGGAAATGGAGGTGGAAGTAGGTGAACAAAATGAAAAGAAACCTGAAAGAGAGAGAGTCAGTGGACAGATGGAGAAAGCAAGCGACAGTATACAACTAGACGAAGTTAAGAAAGCAGTGGCAAAGTTGAAGAATGGGAAAGCTGCAGGAGTTGATGGTTTAAAAGCAGAGCTACTTAAAGAAATGGGAGATGAGGGAATGGGGTTTCTACAAAGAATTCTTAATAAAGCATGGTGAACACAATCAGTACCAAAGGAATGGAAAATTTCGGTAATACTACCTATTTTTAAAAAGGGTAACCAGAAGGACTGCGCAAATTATTGAGGGTTATCTCTGCTCTGCTCAGCTTGCAAAGTATATGAAATGATCTTGGAATGAAGATTAAGAAAGGAAGTAGAAGGAAGGCTACATGGGGCACAAAGTGGATTCAGGCCAGGTCACTGCACACAAGACCATATATTTACATTAAGAAATATAATTGAAAAATCGTTACCTTATAACAAGGAAATATATATATATGTTGTGTGGATCTTGAAAAGGCCTTCGATAAAGTGGTGAGAAAAAACATATGGGACATATTGGCGAGAACTGGTATTGCAAAGAATTTGGTAGAAGCTATAAAATTTTTATACAACAAAACGGAGAACATAGTAAGGAAGGACAATATGGAGACGAACAAATTCAGAACAATGCAGGGAGTGAGACAAGGCGGAAACCTTAGCCCTTTACTTTTTATCACATTTATGGATGATATAATCAGAAAAGTAAGCAGTGAAAGTAAGAAGATGAAGGTAGGATACCACAAACTGGAACCGGTAGAAGTGAGTGAATGCGTATTTGCAATTGACGTTGCAATACTGGCAAATACGGAAAAAAACCTTCAATTAAATATAGATCTATGGACGAATGAATTACAAAAAAAAAGGAATGAAAATAAATATAAGTAAGACCAAAGTAGTTGTGATAACAAATAATAATGATAGAAGAGTAAACATACAAATTAACAACAAAGCAGTGGAACAAGTAAAAAGCTTAAAATACCTAGGAATGACTATTGAGGAAGGTGGAAGACAAGAAGAAGAAATTAATAATAGAATATCGACAACGGTAAAAATGTTTCACAGCATGAATAAAGGGTTCATAAGTAAAGCAGAAATCAGCAATAGTACAAAAATGTCAATTTATAAAACCATTAATTTACCGACGTTATTATATGGATGTGAAACATGGGTACTGACCGAGAAACAACCCAAAAAGATTCAGGCTTTAGAGATGAAGTACCTTAGGAAAGTAGAAAAAGTGACGATAATGGATAAGATTAGAAATGAAGAAATAAGGAAAAGACTGGGTATAGAGAGCGTCAGGAAGATTATAGAGAAGGCGCAGTTGAGGTGGTGGGGACACATGAAAAGACTGAATGTAGAAAGACAAGTTAGAAAAGTGTGGGAGGCAAAAACCATTGGAAGGAGAAAGAAAGGTAGACCTAGACTGACGTGGGATGGAGAAGTGGCAAATATAATGAAGACAAAAGGAATATTGTGGAATCAGGCAGTGATTATAGCGAGAGACAGAATCAGATGGAGAGCATTGATAAAATAGGGTAGAAACAGTGTTGAAACAGGTGAATAAGTGAGTGTGATGCGAAGTCAGAGAGTCAAAATACTGATAAAACTGCTGCCGACAGGGGGGAAAACGTAAGTGCAAAGTGAAGATCGAGTGGGGCTAATTGCAGTGAGAAATGATTGAGGCATCTTTTTATAGAGTTTATTTTTTTATTGGGATAGAATAAGTTTAATTTACTGTAAATGGAGTTTTAATTATTTTCATATACGTTTAGGTTTAGACGGACAGAATAAGTTCAGTTACGGTAAATGAAATTTTTAGTTTATGTATGGAAAGACTTAACACACCCTCTACACCTAACAGTAGGAGAGGTATGGATTATATATATATACGATTTACAACCTATGTACACAAAAATATACTATAAGTGGTAGTAGGTTTTTCCTCAAGAAAAATGTTCCTTTCTATCTTTTTTTCCAAAATGTATTTGAACTTCTAAGGAGGATAGCTTTCATATCCTCGTAACCTTACTGAAACTTGAGTCGACATGTCAACGCAGCTAATTAAAAAAAAATTAAATTGTTACATTAAAAGTATGTTTCTAAAAAGTAGGTAGCAGCATAACTGTGAATTAAATTGAGACCTATTTGCTTTCATTTTACAGAAAGAACAGTACTTAACTGAGCAAAAAACACGGTTATATTTACACTCAAATCAGACAACTTTATAATACGTATACATGTAGAACAGAATAAAACACCACAAAACCAAACTAAACTACTAATTTAATTACAAAATATGGTTGTCAAGGATGATATATTCGTAAAACACATCGTTTCGCCAAGTCTTTCCAGACTTACTTTGACAGGTAATCGAAGTGCAAATTAAATTCAAGAAGATTTCGCTTTAGATTAATTTTAAGCGTTACTTTTTGGGTTGGAACTACATTTCTAAAAAAACTTGTCGAGTCCTTTCATGTAACATAATATACATCAGCATAAAAAATGTTCAAGGTTATTTCAGAACTAGTATAGGAGCAACCATTTTCATTCTAAAGGAGTCTGGATGATGTTACTGTTTGATAGTATTGGCTACCTTAAGATCGAAGTAACCAATTCCAGCGTTATTATTAAGAAAATATATAAAAGTTGTTAGGATTTTTTTTCTGAGAACGCAGTACCTTATATTATTTTACTAAATCGATGAAGCCCCCTTTCGCTTTGAACAATAATTGCCAAATATACTGAATATTTCAAGAATAGTATAGTCGCATAAAAAACAAGAAATTTAAGTTATGTCGTAGAACTCCTGGGCTTGGTAAAACATTTTCAGTTTCGAAAAATGTACCAGATCGTGTTAAGTTGTTCGCCCATGTTTTGAAAATTCGAATTTTTTCAAACACATTTTAATTTTAAATTAGAACGGCTGCAGAGGTAATCATGTAGCGAATGTTTAATAACAGAGTCTGAAATTGGTGCAAGAACGTCTCATAAGCTCGCTATAAATTCCTGCCCATGGAACGATTAATGAACCGCGAAATTATGGTGATTAGCGAGCCGTAAGGAAGCTTTAGAAAAAACTCGCTCAGTACTAGATGCCAAACTGAGTGTGGTACGTCATTTCTACCTCTGCAGCTTGGTTAAAATGCAAAAGTGTACGACTAATTCATACGTTAGTCTATAACAAAACTTCAGGTTAATGCATAAATGTAAACCAAGAGCCAATCTAATTGTTGTACGAAGTACGATGTTTTACATGCATGTGGTTTTAGAAGAAAACGGTCAAACGTGTCCATACATTGGCAATGAGTAATGGCAGTTGTTACCGATCCGTTTCCTTAAAAATTCTGCTTTGTTTCCAAGGTAAATAAAAGTCAAGCTCGCCTGATCAGAATTAAAATTAAACACGGCGTAGTGATAAAGCCACCTATTTACATTGCACAAAGAACAAATACCACTGCTGATAACCGTGATATGACTTCAGAGTAAAGGAAAAACAATTCGTAATAATAAACACAGCCGATAACGGTGGTCTACCGCGCAACTTCCTCCCCGTTTTATCACTTTCCTATTATATTATCAAGTCCCGAAACGCTGCATTCAGACTGCAAATTCGATGCCGAAACTTCATGAACAACTTCTCATGTGGCACACGCCTGTCATCATCACCATGGGATGAGGCGTTAATAGCTGGCTTCGCATGGTGACCTTCTCGATCGCCGTCTGCAGAATTTAAAACTAATGGATGTGATAGTCACCACATTCCTGAGGAATATGCGTCATTCGTATTAAAACCTATGCATATTCTGAACAAAAACTTCCATACTGCATATGCATCGGACATAATAATAACTAGCAATAACGAGATGGGCGGAGCAGGTATGCAAAAAGTGACCTCAGCATTGATCTTGATCTTAGCTAGCGTAGCGTCATGCTCACAATGCAAAGGTTCTAGTCATTTTTGCCGTTTGACTCGATAATGCCCGTGAGCTTTGACCCCCCATCAGAAGACTGTAAACGTATACATATTATTACAATCCTATACGAACTAACGGTAATCTATGATATGTTTTTGAATAAAAGAAGAAACGCATATTGACATCCAAAACAATTAAGCCCAATGAAAGCTTCGTACTCCATAATAAGGCGTATTTATCAGGTGGGGGGGGGGGGGGGGTAGTCAAAACGATAAAGTTCCTTCTTCAACCTAGAAAAACATAGATAACTGTTTTATATGAAGCAGTTATCTCCTTATCCCTTATCATTATCCTTACCTTTTATTCTTCAAGTATCTGTGTCACTGAGCACAAACCTCACTAACTTAAAACGCTCGGCTATTGGTTGTCATGGGTAAGGATCAGGCAATGATTCTTAGTGGCGATTTATTCTCAAGAAATGTAACCTAAAATTACAGTTTACATGACTTCACTTGAGATCAAACACTGCAATTAATACTAAACCAAATTAAAGCTAAAAGATACAAAAATAAGCAAAAATATTCAAGGAAGGTCACTATCGTATTTAAAATTTTGTTTATAAATCACGGTTTTGATTGAAATTAAATAAATAAAGTGCATTTTTAAACGTGTAAATATTATTTATCACAAATAGGAAAACGTGTTTTTCTGTGCTGAAACAAAATCCATCTTCACATTTTGAGCGATACTATTTACTACGATGTGGTGCTTCGTTTCCAAGGTATCGGCGTATGATCAAAATGAATTTTTCTCACATCTGGCGCTACATATGATTTAAGTCAATTTTTATGTAAAACACTCCTTCCAGGAGTACATTTTGTACTGTACGCTCCGATAAGACCAGTGATAACACCAAAGTTTGGTAGCCCCGTTGTTGTGTTTAATTTTTATACCTATTTACCCTTTAGTTGCCAGGTAACTCAGTTTGTAACAACAGAACCTTTATTTTTCCCAATCAAGGTTACGGATACTTAATGCTACAAAGCTCCGGAAGTTTATACAATGTAGCTCGAAACAATAAAAAGATATACTCCAAGCTCCTGCACAAATAAAAGACAATCTTCAAACAATAAGTGCAATACAAAAATGTATTGGCTTTAAATATAATCAAATAAAATGAGCAAGCAAATAGAATGTTTTATACGCCAACATTAACTGTAAACCAGTCCTGCAGATGGTGCTTTCGTCGAGTCCCGCGAGGTAATCTGATATTCCAGCGATGATTTGACGCTTGACATCACAGGTCGCCACAATAGCTCTCGCCCGACTTCAAAAACGCACTTGATTTGCGATGCGCTGTAATGTAATGCGAAGTAATTTCACGTACTGCAAAAGGGAAGATCATCAACCTTTACTAATTGCGTTCAGGTACGTACTGCACTTGTTCCCCAGCTGTGGCCGCATGAATTCCTCTTTGTAAGTCTTGCAGCTTCTGGCTGGAGATGCTGGCGGCTTGTATTCACAACTGCCTTATTATCCCAGAGTCCGCAAAATTATGTTGGGATCTGACTCGAACGAATTTCTGGAGGCCACGACGTAATTTCAATGCCTTGCACTAAAAATTAATTTTGGGTGTTGGTCCACTTTTAAACTACGCACCATTAATACCGCTTGCGTGACGCTTGCAAATACTACACATTAATACTCGCGGTTGACAGATGATGGAAGCTCACGCACACGGGCGGCAGTTTTAAGTAAACTAGCTTTACTTACAGGTAAATATTATAAAAACTTAGAAATTGGCTGTATAATGAAAGATTATTAATTACTGTTACTGAGCTGAGGTGTAGCTGGGCCAAATACCGTTTGACAAGTTTTCTATATAAGGAGTGTTGTTTTATACATATAAGAAAAGCATTAAAGAGAGTGGCATTAATAAAATTCCAAACCAGTCGATACCACTATAGCTTCGTCTTTCTGTTAATACCATACAGAGCTTTTAGCACATACGGTTATCAGGTTAGGTTTTGCGTCAGTCTGTGTCAAAACTGACGCAAAACCTAACCTGCTAACATGGAATTTGACATAGACTTACAGTGTCACCAACATATTATTCATAACACACATATTTCAAAGCCAAGCTTGATTTCATTTTCGTTTGCTCACATGTTAGTTGAACCACTCTCTTATCTTTTTATTTTACGCTCAAGATGTTATGTCCGTTTACTACCCAATCTGTTCGACCTCGTGCTGTTGTTTTGCCCAGTAAGAAATTTAGAAGCCTTTTCTTGTTGGCTTTTACCTTTCCACAGCAATATAAGTTCCTGGGCGCAGCTCCTTAAAGTAGAAGAACAGTAACGAAAAGTAAACATAACTATTCATTTCATTGAAATTCTGGAACGATTCTGCCATTGTTGGAAGAACATCTGTTGTCTAATGTTTAAGGGGATGCCTTCAAGTATTAAGTATCATGACGCTAGAGTTCAAGAAAGTCCTGATAACCATTCGCTTTGAGGCGATTATCGTAGGAAAATAATAAAATATACAACAGAGCCTTTCAAACAATTAATGGCTGAGTTGATATTGTTGCAAAATTCAAATTTACTATCAAAATTAGGCTACTTGATTTTAAAAATTAAAATATAGAAATTATTTTTTCTTTCAATTACAACCTGTATCTTTTTAAGGAAGCATTTTGGTACTAAGGTAAATTAGGTTAATTGGCCTAAAGAAGATTTGGTAAAATTTTTTATACGTAATTATGACTCGCCCTGTATAGTAAGACATTAAAAACCAAGGTACTTGATATCATAATTACATTGTTATTCCCATGTGCAAAGACAAATGATTCAGAACAGTATCGCCCTATAAATTAAAATAGCAAATTCCGCTAAATATACATACAAACACTTTTGGAACAATGGAAAAATCAAGAAGCGCCCAATGAAAACTCTCGGGGTAAATATTTTCTACTAAACTTCTACCTGTTTGCATAATCGACGAATTCGCGTATACAAACTTACCTTCTTTTTTTTATTAGTTTTAGCTTGTTTATGGGCAAGTTTCAAGAACATAACTTCGATTATCAAATCGATATGTAATTTTATTTATACATTAAAGGCTCATCGTATTGTGAAATAAATACTTACGCTAGTCACTCTATAGTTTATTTTATTAGACATTGAAGTAGATTTCATACACGTGTGCCTCCCGATGCGGCAAGGTGACTCATGGTGACTGGCTGAGAATCCTTTTTCTTCCATGTTACAATTTATAATTTAATGTGCTTTTAATATTGCGTTTAAATCCTAAAGTGTCCATTACGAGGTAATGCACCTTCCGTTTCTGATATTAAGGTTGTAATTATTCTAGGATGTAGCAATTTTTAGTCTTGGTTATTCATGGTATTTTAAGATTTAAATATATGGAACAATGTATGTATTATGAATATTTATTATTTAAATTTAAACTGGAATTTATTATAAAGTTCTCTTGGCTAACTTGTACTCTAGCTGATTGCATGGCCTATAAAAATAATGAAAAACAAATAGTCTTTCCAAAATTGTATAGCTCGTAATTGCAGAAATTTTCACACAACGCTGAATATTTTAGAGGCTTGATATAGCAACATATCTACATAATTACAAATATCCAAAATGTACTAGCAATAACAACAGCTTTAATATTCAGTTGTTGGCAGATTAGGAATTATTGTAGAATTCATGTATCGTAGTAATCCTACATTTGAGACTGACACATATTTTTTTTCTGTGGTCATATTTATTACATATCTTCATTTATTTTTCTTTGTCGGTTGAATTGTTAGATTATAATTCTAATGCGCCTAATATCATCGGCATACTAAGTTGGACGAATAAATCAATGTAGATAATGATGACCTCATTAAAACCAATACACGATCGCCTATGTGATATTTGCGCATAAAACTGATATTGATACATACTGAGGAAGACAAACAATAATTGTTCCGTGCAAAATTTCCCCATTCCACACATCAGCTTTGATAAACTGCATTCATGGAATTGATAGTTGATAATTCAGCGAAGGCTAAATGTTTATACAAATGTCAAAGTTTGAGAGTATATTCATATCTCGTTCTTGAAATAGTTGCTCTTGAGTTCTACTTTTATTGAAATTAAGTTCTATCTAGGTATATGAGTATGTAAGGTTTCTTTTGTAAAACATATATTATTTAATGAAAGAAAAAGTGAAATAATTATCGCGACCTTCATATAATAAGTGGTTTGTAAATGTACTATGCAGGATTAAATATGTTCACTTCATTCTACGTACGGGGTTGAATAGAACATAATATTTTCTATTTCCTGAGATAATATAAATTAATGTTTCCATACAGTAAAATTCTGTTTTTGGTCCAATGCGTGGTATAGTACCCAAGAATTTTCTTAAAACTCTTTATCAGGCACGTCTATAAAATCATCAACTGATTTATGAGAGAATAAATCTTCTATTCAATAATGATGTCAACCATTCTTATAGCTACATTACGGTAAATGTTCATAGTATTATGTCCTTGACGTCATAGTACTTAAAAACAACTTAATTGCACCAGAATATGGAAACATGTCATGGGTTTATCATTTTGCGAACTTTTCCAGTTGCTTACTCAATGATCAAACCTTTTAGTTACTTGCATTACCAGATGCACCTGCTGGTTCCTTATGTTTAATTGACTTGTTATAATTGAGCCACGTATGGAAAACCAACAAATTCGTGTGGTGTGTTGGCGTATTAATTTTTTTAAATGCACGTAAAAGAGAGTAGATATTACTAGGATTTTATAGGGAAAATGTATTGCTGTTTGCCCCTAAAGTCTCAAATACTTGATCGTGAAAATAATTTTTTGATGATTAAATGCTACACCGTAAAAGTATTAAAATAAATTTATCACACAATAAAAGCCATTCCTCTCTATTGCCATATAGCAGTTGTTTCCCTTTGTTGTATTATATGATTTTAACTTTTAAACGTTAAATATGTTTCTGATAAAAACTTTAACACTTACATAAGATCCCCCGATGATTTATGAGTTAATAAATCTTATATTCAGCAATGATGTCAGACATATTTTTATTACATTACAGTAAATGTCTCTAACATCGTTGTAGTTAAAAACAGAAGATATATAGTAGATATATAAAAATCAAGAAAATCATTTACGTACATTTTTAAGCAAGCCCTTTTCAATTAGAACCAGAAACTATATACTCGACGCATGGCATGTCTGTCCATTCGATCTGTTGGTCGTGATTCCAGTTTATGGTGGCTGCACAAAAGAACATGTTTTCAATGCAGATGAAACGGCTCTATATTGGACAAAAATGTCAGCTAGAGCTTCTATTGCCTGGCTCAAAGTTGATTTAGTTGGAGCTTAATTCTCCGATTACCTTAAATCTAAAGGGGAGGTCTATTGCAAGGTACAGTATTGCCCTTTAAGCCTCTGCTGTTTGCTGTCTTCACTTTAGGCCCACTAGCGCCCTGACTCAATTCTTCAAAGAAGTTGCTTTCATACCTTCAAACACTACTGTCGCAGCTAATGGTGGATTGAAGTGTGATTTCAGCATTCAAATATTACTATTTAAAGATGATATTTTCAAAGCATATAGCTGACTAACGATCCTTAGGGATTAAACCAAATAAACTAAAAGTTGAAGAAACGATTCTGGAAGGTGTTCGGCAGAAATTAATTCCTATGGTCGTGAATACATTGAAGCAAATTATAATTTGAAGTCTAGCCTGAAGATGTTACGCAATTGCTTGCGAATGATGAGTCCTAACCGATAAGGCTGATTAAGCGACCCATGGAGAAAGGATTAGAAGAAGGAATCGCCAAAATAGATGATTCCATTGCAGTTTGGAAAAGGGTCGATCCCAATTTCGAAAGAAATTTAAAAGTAAATAGAGACATACAAAATCAAATAGCTTGTTATAAAGAACTTGTTAGAGAAAAGTCGAAGATAATAGGACCAATATTATTGATCTTCTAACAAATATAATTACAGATATCGTCAACATTAATGGCTATTGTCGGTTCTGTGACCATTAATTAGTTTTACGACGGGAAGGCTGCTAACTTGTAGTACAGGGCAAAGTAGAAAACAAAAGAAGATGCAGAGATGGATTGAGAACCAATTTTGAGAGAACTGTCAGAATAACAGACAACAGGGAAGATGGCGTAATCCGATTAGAAAAGCGACAATGATAAAATAATTCGAAATCGGAATGTGCAGCACCGCGCATCTGATAAGATGCAATGATCTAATGAGGAGGAGGGAGGCTGCTAACCTGTTTCGCCAACACTCCTTCTCCTTTACTCAGCTTGGAACCGGCAAAGACATCCAAAAGGCTTCTCAATTCACTCATTAAATGTCATCAAAGGCAAAAGACAAGCTGGTATACCCCCAAAATGTTGGCCATGTAGTTGGAAATTATCCTCAGTGGAACTCCACCAAAAAGGAACTTATGTCAATAAAAAAACAGGCAAAGCCTAGATAAAGTGGAAGAAGAAGAAGAAAAAGAAGAAGAAGAGTATCAGTAGCAGTGTTAATATGTGCAAGATGTCGATTAAAGTGCCCTTCTGGAAGAATAATGAAAAGTATCCAATAATGAGAATAAAATCAGTTATAGTATATTACACAACAAGCTGCGAAAGTGGCATATATCGTGCGAGTATATTTGAGAAACGAGGCAAAGCGTAGCGGAACCGAGTGACTTCAAATGCGAGCGTACGATACACTTTCGAGCAAGTTATGTACGCTATTTTTCTCACAGCCAGAAGAACTACACATTTTTACAACTTAATGAATGATAGCTTCATTGTAACAACTGACAAGTTAGTAGATTGTCCGTAATTTTTACTTCAAAATGACACACACGTTCGTTATGATAACGACCGGGTGAATGTGTGTGGGCGTGGAAAAAATATATATTCATACTTATACGTAAATGTATCTATCATCCATGTATGCAAGAATCAAAACATATAAAGGTAAACTTTCGTTCATTTTACTGGACATTACTTTTATCTATTTAAATGTTTCTTTATTTTCGACTATATGCTATACCGTTTATTATTGAACTTTTACAAGCTGGTAGTGATATAGGTATATTGCGTTATTTGTGTCTTCCGTGAGCAAAATGAGTAGTACTCTGGTCACTAACCTGTAAAGTAGGTAGAGGATGCCTGCATACTTTTTTTTTTGTTGCGTTGTACGCAAATGTTATTTTTTACTTTTAAAGAAGGTTACTATCTTCATACGCCTATTAGAAATGAAATTACTTTTTTTATTAATTCGATTGTTTGTATAACTGTAACTTTTCTAAAGCGCAAACCGTTAAATTATTAATATTGTGTCGTCGAAAAATAGGACCTCTACGAAAGTAATTGTAAATGAAGACCTTGATAAAGTACAGGATATTACTATTAAAGAAATAAAAAATGCTGTAGATAAGATAACTAAAAATAATACTCCAGATGAAGACACTGTTGTAGACGCGATTAAGGTTGCAGTTGTATTATTTCTAAAAATAAAGAAAAGTTCTCTTCAATCTCTGCTTACAAAATAGCACAAAATGTACTTACTATTGTACAAAAGAAATGCTATCAGCGACTTAGAGAACTACAGCCTCATACGTCTATTAAACCACGTTTATAAATTATTTACTTTCTACTTGCTGTTATTTGTGGTCGACGCCTGTAGCTGAGTATTCAGAGTATTTACAAATCATAATACTTATTGGAAAAGAACAAATATTTAAGTATTTTAACATAACTTATAATGTTCACACATACATACATACATACATAAATGTTGAATGATATACATACACAAATACACATACATAGTACGTCATTAAACAATTGTGCTAACATTTAAACGTGTCCTGGTATTTCGGTAGAGCTTTGTGAACGAGAGCTATTATTACGAAATTTGCTAGACGACTCATAGACACGGAATGCTGGAGTCGAATGCGATAAACTGAATGAATGACACTGAATTAATGCTGGTGCTTCCCTGTCTGTCCTTATATAGCTTCTCGTTAATTGCGTCAGTGCGGAGAATGAATTCCTCCTTGGAACCGGCTGAAAAATCTTGCTTTCTGGAAAGTGCCATTAGATATTGTGCCCGGTTTCTATGCTGGAAAATTCCTTTATTAGCCTCTTCCCTTTTGTCCCCGCGGCTCGCAGTTCGCATTAGGACGCCGATATTGAGTTCGTAATTGCATGCTCTTACATTGCATTTGCGGATGCAATTCGTCACTTGCGATTCCTTTTATCTAGGTTATGACACTTTTGAATAACTAGCGCGTATCGAAAGCTTTCACTTTTACGATTTTCTGGGCTACCTTTGTGCTGCCGTGTGTTCGTTACAACCTCAAAACTGGAGAATATATTGGACAAACTGAAGAAAAACTTAGATTTTGCTATGGGGTTAGAACAAAGGCTCATCTGCAAAGCATCAAAGCCCTATTTGATAAGATCATCAAATAGGAAAGGCAAATAGTACTAATATTTATCGTTTGGTAGGTCTTCGAGCAAAATTTTTATTTTAAGGAAATTGAGAGGGTATTTTGTTTACTGCAGATATTCAAAATTAATATACAAAATGTATAAGGAAGCGGCAGTATCTGCGAAGTTGCACGCCAATACTAACAGTATTGATATTGGAAGAGGTGTAAGACATGTGACCACATGTATTCATGATAGCCCTTAAATACGCATTCAGAGTGGTAGATTGGGACACAGAGATAATTGTATATAGGGAAAAATTAAACTGCGCTTGGCAGATGGCAATTATTAGAAGTATCATAATTGACGATCTAAAGGAGGCAAGAACAGTGTTGCCATGGTCGATCTAGAAATCAATTTCTTTTGTACCTAGTGATTGGTCTCATAGAGAAATAATACTAGTGGAGAAATATCTGGTCAAATCTCTATGGACAACCAAACAAGTTGTACGTAGATGAGCAGCGCATTGAAAGCTTACGGATATCTTTCAATTGTTCATAATAGGAAGGTGTACTATTAGTATAAAGTAGGCTCTCTATCCATAACCATAACTGTTGTGTAAAAATGAAAAATTATAAAAAGGTAACTAACTGGAGACCATGCGCTGATAAACACCACCGATGAAGACATGCTGATTCAACGATCTCAAGAGAGTTGTCATCAAGTGGGTACAAACAGAGCAAAGTATCACCAATTCGATACAAACAGATCAAAATAGGGGAAAATGGATGATTTTAGAGCAGGTCCATATGAACTCAAAGGGTTGGTTGATGATTGAAACGTAGTAGTCGTTTCCATTTTCACTATTATTTCATTTAAATTCGATTGACGATGTAACTTACCAATAAAAAAAAATAGTATTCACTACTTTGGGTAAAAATATTTACAAGCAATCGATTTTATTTTGTCAAAAACCGACCTCTTTTCATTTTAAGTTTTGGTTTTATTTGGGGAAAGCTGCAGAATCCGGGTCCATAACCATAACTAAAATGATAAGGAAAAAAGTTAAAGAAAGGGAATTGGCCCAGGATTCTGCAGTTTTTTTTTTATTTTACATAGCCCCAATATTAAAGAAAATAACTTCTCCAATAATGATTTTACTTAAAATCAAGTAAAAATTAAAGTAGACTATGTCAATTTAAGTTTTAGGTGTCGATTATGCAACAAGTGTACAGGATTTTTCTAGTAAGTTGCTTACTGAAATTCGACTTTGATACTGCAGCCGCAGCTCGACAAAACAGCTTCATTATTGTATAATTAACTATAATTTATGACCACATGTACAGTGCTGTTATTCAGAGCAGTGTATATTAAACAAGTGAGTTATTTCGAATTACAGGTTAATTAAATATTTTAATAAATTCCTCTTGAGGTTGGCTCATACGTGCATATAAAATTACCGACACCGGTGTAATAAAAGCCGGACAATAAAAAGCCGTCGTATTAAAAATTCGAGCCGTGCAAGTAGATACAACAGCCTTGGGCAATTATTATGCAAATTCGAACTGCAATGCTAATGTAAGCTACTAAATGCAACTGATGTTTAGCTGACGTGTTTGGCGATACTACTGCCATTTGCAAAATGCGTACTCGTTTAACGAATACGAATGTGTGACGGGTCGTGACAACCTCTATGCTTGCTAAAGGAAACCCATCAATATAAACACCGCTCCAAGTGATATGATTCATTTAGAATTGTAAGCAATTTCCTCTTTTAAATGTGTAATCTACCACTCCTTGCTGCTTAGCAATTACATCCTTTTGCAGCAGCGAGCGCATGTATTCTGCAATTGCGATTTTTAGTGTCGGTCTGTCGTTGTGCATGCAACCATTAATGATCGACGACCGTGCAACGAAAAGGGATTTTTTCTGCAACAAACCTGACATTAGGCTCATTAATATGCAAAAAATCTAGTTTTGAACCGCTATAAATCGTGCTGGGTAACTTATTTTAGTAATTATTGCTATTTTCTGGGGTAAATCTGCAGTTACTTAAAAAAGGTATAGATCGAAGCAACCGTCATGAATAATTACTATGCAATTACTGATATTTATTATACTCTCATATTTTTCTAAAACGGGTTTATTATGAATGCTAAAAAGAAAACACAACTACAGAAGTTGGAACAATTAATTTTTTGTATGGAACATACTATTATGGTTTCAAAAACTGCATCTGAAACCTAGAAGCTGACGGATAATATCTTCTTCTTCTTCTTTTTAGACAAATCTGTCTGTTCTTTAACCACCACCGATGCTATCACTCCATCGCTTCTTGGGTCGTCCTAAGCTTCTTCTTCCTGCTGGAGATCGATCTCTTGCTATTTTTGTTATACGCGTGTTGTTCATCCTATCAAGGTGTTCATCCCATTCTTGACTAAGACTGTTGACCCAATTTGTTACTGGTTCGATTGTACACATTTGCCTAATTTCCGTACTACGAACTCTATCCAACCTGGATTTGTTTATTATTTTTCGGAGGACTGCCATCTCAGTTGTTTCTAACATTTATTTTGTTTTTGCTGTTTCAGATCTTGCTTCGACACCATACGTGATTATAGGTCTCACCACGCTTTTATATATTCTGGTTTTTGTGTCCGTAGTGAGATACTTATTTGTCCATATGCTATTATTGAGGCACCCTTAAATTCTGCTGGCTTTTTGGATTTGTTCCCTGACTTCTACTTGTACATAACCGTAGCTGCTTATCTTGGTGCCTAGGTAATTTATATGCATAACTTGTTCTATTATTGCAGTATCTACCATTAATTTGCACCTTATGGGATCTTTTGCAATAACTATTGATTTTGTCTTCTCTGTAGATATTTTCATGTTGAATCTCTCTCCTGCCACTTTAAACTGCATCAGTAGCGTTTGGAGGTCGTCTTCGTTTTCAGCTATTAGTATAGCGGCGGCGGCGTCTGCATAGCATACAGTCCTTATACTATCTCTGCCCATCTTGTATCCTCTGAGATTTTTGACACCGTCAATAATTTTGTCCATTAATAAGTTAAATAAGAGCAGGCTCAGTGAGTCGAATACCTTTACTAAATGGGATGTGATCTGATAGATTTCCATTTGCTTGAAGTATCATTGTGTTGTGGTATATATCTCCAATTATCGTATTAAAGTAGTAGGAATTTGTCGTTCTGATAATATATCTATTACATCGGCTAGCTTAACTCTATCAAAATCTTTTTCTAAATCTATCAGGCACATAAAAGCGGGTTTGTTGAATTCCAATGCTTTTTCGGTGATTTGTTTTATTATTAATATAGCGTCTAAACAAGATCTACCGTTTCTAAAACCTTGTTGCTCATCGTTAATTGTTGTTATGTTATTGATTTTTGTTGTTATAATTCGTGTTATGAGTTTTAAGGTATTACTTAGCAAATTAATACCTTTGTAATTTTCTGGCTTTTGACGATCTCCTTTTTTGAATACCGGTATTAATATTCCTGTTCTGCACCCTCAGGTATTTTACATTGTTAAAAAAAAATTTGGATCAATATTATCATTTCCTCATTTAGTGCCCTTGAGCATTTCATTTGTTATATTATCTTCGTCTGTCTCCTATTGGTTAGTTTATTTATAGCTTCTATCGTTTCTCTGTTATCGACCGTTACTACTACGTTATTTATAATTTTTGAATTGTTATCTTCTTTTACTTCAGTGTTTGCTTTGAATAAATTTGTGAAATAGTCCACCCATTGGTCTTGTCTGATTTTTCTCGTCTCTACTATCTTTTTTACTTCTTTTTTTTGTGACCTTATGAATCTCCATATTTGTTTTTGCCTTCCGTAAAAGTCGTGTTCCATTTTACTTGATAATTGTTCCCAGTAGTTGTCTTTCATCCGTCGTATCTCAGAGTTTATTTGATTTCCTGTTGATCTGTATTCCTTATAGGCTATTGGTGTCTTCTGTGCCTTATATTTTATATATGCTATTCTCTTTTGTTTTGCTAGTGTTTTTATTTCGTCACAAAACCATGGTTTACTGCTGTTTACAGGCTCTTGATTCTTATTTACTTTTCGTACCCCTACAGTTTCTGTTGCCGCTTCTATAATATTTATTTTTATATTTGTCCAGCTTACGTTGATATCATCATCTTTTTCAATTTTGTTCCTTATTATTTTCTTTTCTAACCATCTTTGATTCAGTTCTTTCACGGAGTCGTCTTGCAGTGATTCAACATTTATTTTATTTTGGTATATTGGAGCATTCCTTTTTGTTCTTTTAATATGTAATTTGATTTTCCCTAACACTAAAGCATGGTCACTCCCAATAACGGCCGAATTTAAACATCTACTATCATTTATTTGTGATGGGTGTATTTTTATGTTAGTTAATATGTAGTCTAGTGTTGATTGTTGTCCTCTCGTGTTCTTCCATGTGAGTTTGTGCTGTATTTTATGTTCAACGAAGATGTTTCCGATTCTGTCATTAAAATCTCCACCTATAACAACATATTCTACTTGTGATATTGAATCTATAGTTTGTTGAAGGTCTCTGTAAAACTTTTCTTTATCTGCATTTGGCTTACAGTGCTCTGGTGCGTAAATAGATATCACATTTATAATTTTTCCTTCGGTATGTAGTTTCAACGCTACTACTCTCTGTGACACATATTGATATTCCTGTATGTTGCCTTCAAATTTCCTATGAATTAGAATTCCGACGCCTTCTTTCCCTCTTTTATGTTGTTGTACACCGCTGTATAGTAGTAGTCGTTCTAAATTGCTGTTCCTCTATCTTTTTCTTTTGTTTCCGATATTGTGCATAAATCTATTTTCTTCTCTTACAACTCCAGTATGATTTCTCGGTCCCTACCATTCCACGATCTTATATTCCATGTACCAATTCTAATCGTGTCCTTTTGCCTTAGAATTTTCCATTTTCGTTTCCTTGATCTCGCCGAGTCCGTCAACGTTTCATCAGTCCGGTTCCGAGGCCATTCTTTCCGCAGTAGGGTGTTAACCTGGCTGCTGGAGATTGTTTTTGGCATTTTCTGGTCTAGATCCATCGTGTTTTGTTCGAACGTAGGCACCTCGAGAAGGATGTGGCTCTTCACCACGCACGATGGTCTTGAGTAGGGAGAGGCTATGGACCTTAAGGCGGCTATAATCGCTTCACCTACCCCTGGGATTTTTCCCTCGCCTACACGGATAATGTATGGAATTTTATGGTGTTGAAGTTGCTATACCAAGATTTATTTTTATATGTATCTTAAAAAATGGGATTTTATTATTTACTACGAAAGCAAGGCACCTATGAACTTCATTCGTTCAGAGTAGTCAAATGTACAAATTCTTCAAATGTAATAATTTTTCTAAAATGGATCAAGAGTGATTGTCAGTAAAACTACTTCTCGCCAATGATGGAACACTTCTCTGATCTGGTTGGTCTGTCCATCGATGCGACGAACGGCCTCTGGAGCGTCTACCTTCAATCATCAGAAGTTCCATGTCTTCCTTTCGTCTTGCGACGAGCTCAAGGTAGTTGGTGTAGAAGTCGTCCAATTATTCGATGCATATAATAGGACTGGGAAGATAGAACGGGCGCGTTTTTGTTGAGTTCGTGGTGTCTGGATTTTTTCAAATAGTTATTAGCTTTATAGTTGAACGTCTTGCACTCTCGATTCTTCTATGTACTGTAGGTCGCAACGTCCATCATTTACAATGAAATAGTCAAGTTAAATGAACTGACGCAGATATTTGGAGTACATCACGCTGCTTATTATTGGCTTTATCAAATATCATGATCATGACCTTAGTTTTAACTTGATTTATCGATAGGCCCAATCGTTCCCCCTATGTCTTGAAACATCGTATTATATTTTCCAGTTCTTTGGGCTGATTGCTATTCCTTCTTCGTAATGATCCTCGGAGAGCATTCTCATTATAAACTCTCCATAAGTTTTAACTAACAGTGGAGACAAAACGCTTATCTCCTAGTACTCCCCATGACTTAAGCGTTACAATAGTATACGAAACAGAGGTACAGTAGTATATTATATTCTCAAGCCTTCTCAATTCGATTATACTCTTACCCTTAACAGAACCCGCCGGCTTTTCTGAAATTTTATATAATGGCGGGGTTTCAAGCGACTGATCAAAGGAATAGTAGTTTGTGTATTCGTACCTTTTTTAGGCAAGGTAATAAATAGTGATTGATGACATTCCTTGGGCCATCTTTCAGAACTCCATCAATTCGATATAAGAAGGTAATTCCTTGTTCACCTAACAGCTTGATGACTTCTTCAGGAATTTCATCAGTACTTGCTGCTTTATAGTTTTGTAGATGTTTAATGACAGCGAAAATATCTTGACAGTATTTCCTCTACACTTCTCCAATTTCAGCATTGTTGGTGACAACCTCGTTATGTTAACTTTTGATGAGCCAGGAGTCCCAGGACTAAAGTTTAAACCATTTTGCAAGTTATTTGACTTTCCTGAATAGATCTTTGGTTTTTTGTTGGTGTGAGTGGTCCTCTATCTCACTACATATCTATTTAGGTGTTGATTTTTATCCTTCCTACATGCTCGTTTAATCAGTGCTCAGCTCTGCGATTTTCTCTTCCTTACTGGAGTGGTGTGACTGCTCTAGAAGCCTGGAAGACGTGTATGGTATTACACATTCTTCGGAAAATGTATTCTACTATTGTTTAATAAATAGTAACTGATGTATTTAATTTTCAAATATTTTCAATAACAAAGCTACTCTAAAAGAATGCCACATTATTATTAAAATCTTATTTTCTTCCATCAGTCTCATTTTCCGTCCAGGAGAATTCATCCCCAGACGATTCATCCCAGAACGATTCATCCAACGGACTGCTCATCTAGAGAACTGCTCATCCATGGGCGGTTCATCAAAAGACACTTCAACCAAAATAACACTAAACTAAAATAATGGCAAAAAATTATTGTTAACCTAACCTAACCCAGTCCTAACGCATTGGATGAACTGTATTTTGATGAACCGTTCATGGATGAACAGTCCTCTAGATGAGCAGTCCGTTGGATGAATCGTCCGGGATGAATCATCCGTGGATTAAACCTACGAACAGGCTTTTTACATATAATAGTTATTTATGTATCAACGGCGCAAAACAGGCGTTTTTGGGTCGCGGCGGGAATGTTATAGCATCGAGGGCTATAACACCACAAGGGCCAAAGAGGTCTGAGGTGCATTTAAAACTTTATGTTCGATCGAAATTAAAAAAGGCGGATTCAGATTATATAAAACGTTTGAAATGAGAACAGGGCGATTCTTACAATTATTTTAGCTAAATAGTACTTTTGTTATTTATGTACCAAGGGCATTATAATAATGTTTATTCCCTTTCGAGGACGACAAGTTTACAGGCCTGGGGGCTCTGCCCTGAGGGTTTATAAGTCGCCTGAGGGCTATGATCATCAAGTAATGCCCGTGGTACATATAACGTTTTATTTTCCACTTTGAAGACGCAAATAACATGAAAAGCTTGCAGAGCTAAGGCCCTCTCGAGTGGGCATGAGAGGGGATAATGAGTGGGCGTTATCATTACGCCCGCTCATAACGTCCTACGGCGTTATGGACTGCTTTACCTATATACCTCGTATCACAGATATAAACAACAACTAATAGATCTGTGGAAAATAATGGTGTTTATTTACTAGCAACACAATATTGTTTATTTTCGTCATAGATTCAAAATATGAAAAGCTACTCACAACTCGCACGGGATTTTTCAAATTATTTCTCCCTCAATCTCATGGTAACCATGCAACTAAATATAACGTCTTAGCAACCATACATTCGGGCAATCCTTGATCTTACTTTTATATTCTTATTTGAAATAGACTTAAATGACATTTTGAAATGTCATACTATTTTTAATAATATGCTAGTAAATAAAATATTGTATGCACCACGGGGAAATATTCATGTTTTTTTAGCTTCGTTTGACTTACCATGTCAGCCTGAGGGAAAGACATATTCATATCTCCCTTAATGCATAAATATCTATTTCGCCCGCTAAAATGGCGTCAGCGGGCGATGAAATTATTTTACGCCCATTAACGTCATTTAGCGGGTGATAAAGATATGTATTGCCCGAGGGCGAAAAATACTAGTTTTGAGCCTGAAAATGAAGGTCTAACAAACGCCTATTATTGATCGATGGTATATAAATTACATTATCGACTAGATGTTTTAGCTTGTTGCTTCGCTTACATGTAAATAAATAATATACGAAGTAAGGAAATTAATTTAATATTTCATTTGTACAAGTACAAATTGGTAGAAACAACCAAAGTACTGCAACGCTATTGCTGATGAATTGAGGGAGATACCAGCTCTTTTGTACAGGGTTCATTGTCTGTTCCATCGAAATTTGTTTTTAACTACTTGGTTTTCCGGACTTCCTAGACAGTGAACATTCACGGAAGTTGACATTATTCCAGGTATTCGGTATTCCTAAGTGGATGGAGAGCCTGCTACGTCACAGTTACATTTTCAGTTACACGAAATAAAATTAGCTGAAGTTTGACTGTATCTCTTGTTATGAATAATAAACATGTTTAGCAAGAAATGGTGTGAAAGTTGAACATTCGGATCGAAGGATAATAACCAATATAAAACTAGAAGAAATGGAATCTTATATTCTGCAGAAGGAGGAAGAAGCAGCTATAAAAAAATTGTTGACGATAAAGCGATTGTTATAGGTGGATGTTTTTCAAGCAGAAACCATCTGGCTGTTGGGGGACATGGGGAAACGGTGTTACATCAAATATGCCAACGAATCGGGGTAATATGCGAGTGGTCTAACACCTGGACAATGTTGGTTATAATTCCGCAACTAATAACTGTCTAACTTTCGCACCTGTTATTCAACGTGTACACGGAAGAAGGAAGTCATGAGACTGGTCCTTGAAGAATAGGAAGGTGGAGTAATGAGACTTGAACAAGTAAGTACTGACTATGGACTCTAAATAAACTATCGAAAAATGGTGATCCTCATCGTCGATAGGGAAAACCACCATCCAATGATATAACAAATTGCAACCTCTTAGGTAGTCCCAGATCTAAATAATACATTCAGGTTCTGTGATCAATAACAATGGACACTGTTTGCCAGAGATTAGACACAGGATACAACTTGGCAGGACTGAATGACCCAACTTACTAAAATTTGGACAGACGGGAACATTCGCAAAGAATTTATAATTAGATTAGTTAACATATTAGTATTTCCTAATTTTCTATAGGTCGCAGACGGACGGTTCGGGAGGCGGATTGTAAAGGAATATGCGTCTTATGTTACATACTCCGTGGACGGCACGGTATATTAGCAGAGATAAAACCACCACTTCGTTGTTCGTAAATGGTTAATGAACGTATCCTACGTTTTCTAAGTCACCTCGTACGTCCTAAGAGTAGGAGAAAGGTATAATCCTGGGCAAATTTAATGGAAAATAGAAGACGATAGTGATTGACTCTCGTGTGGCCCAAAATCGACAGCAGTGAACATTTCTGAACACAAAAAGTACAAAACAGTTTCATACACATCATAACACGTCAAAGTGACGTCATGATCGAAGAGGACCAATCTGGTCACTTTACAATACAATGGACGTAGCTTCGTATCTCCCACCCCTAGTACCATATCTCTCATTTATCGTTACCTCTCGAGAGCCTGTTCTGAATATAGTTTAAGGGATGTGGAGGAGAGACACCACCATAGTCTAACGTTTTGTAATATGGATTGATTTTTCTCCATGTTTTGCCATGCCATCAAAACTGGTACGTTGCCATTGTAAAATATTGACCTTCTGCATTTTAATTGGACTTGGTCTTCCGGTTGCATATATTTACCTCACAGTAAGTTTTTAAAACTTAAGTTAGTTTTGAACATGTAAAAAAAACCTCTAATTAATGCTTCTTTGTTTGCCGTGCTGTGATGACTCTACGTGATGTAATTGTCATAAATTTTACCTATATTTCTTTGTATGTGCGACTGAATTCAACTTTGAGGCAGATAAATTAGTCAATTAGTAACTAATAATTCGTGATCATTTAAGCTTACGATTTATTGGTTGCAATTTACCAGTTTTTCATTAATCAGTTATCTGGGCGGTTACTCGGTAATTTGCTCATTGTTAATCAGTTGATTTGCCTTTTTAGGTAACGTGGTTTTAGTTTCTCATTTAGTGATTTTTTTATTTGCGTAGTTCAAGTAGATCGTTTCTGCTACGTGCATTAATTACTAGAAACGCCATATCTTTGAAGTCGCTGGTAAGATTTTATGTCCTTTAATTCCACGTAACTAATGGAATGCGATATTTAATCATTGACAGTTTTAACTATTTCTTCCTCTCGGAGTTCTATAACTCTTAATCTACTGATCATAATAAAATGTAAGTTGACCGTTTACACTAAACACTGATTTCATTAATATCCAATTAATCAAAACACGGTGTAAGCATCGTCTTTAACAATCAATAATAGCCAGTAGATTTCCATACCCGTGAGCAGTTGTAGGTAGTGACGAAATTGGAAAACGATGTTAAGCCGGGATCTTGTTTCTGACCAAGCCATCAAATTATACAGAGAATTTTTACAATCGGCGCCGACACATGGATTTATGATTTTCAACTTCCATAAAACCATTTTTGATGAATAAAAGATGTAACGATTCAACTTTCACCACTACTATAGATTTAAGGGGGCCATTACGATCTTTGGTTGTAACATTTACATTAACTAAGCATAGCAATTACAGCAAATTGATGAGCAAACAACACTTCTTCTTGACAGGACGTAGGAAGAAATTGCTTTTAATAAACGATATTGAACTATCAGATTTCATTTTAATATCTTCGTTAGTGTTTTTATTTTCAGTTAGAAATGTTAGTATTTGATTATAATTCCTCTCTTTTTCGACTTTTCCAAAAAGGAGCTTGACCAGTGGGGCAGGTTATTTCTGAACGCAAGCAACCTCCAGTTATGAGTCACCTTGGTAGTACGGTAATCATTTCAACCAATCAAATGAATTGCACAATTGTCATTACACAATCCCTATTAAAATGGTAATTTATTAGATTATTTCATATATCAATTATACTTATTGGTAACAACAAATTATTACTCTCTAGTTTCTAGTTTGCATTGACAGTTATTTATTTGGTTTTTATGGAAACTTGTATAATACGAGAATGATGAATGCGAATCATAGTAACAATTTAAAATGAAACGTGCAATGTATTTTCATGAAGTTTGATTAGTCTACAGGAGACAATTAATTCCTTATAGCAACGTTGTTCTATTAATAATTTTATTTCTATTGGATATGCATAAGTGATAAACACTATTCAATATACCACATAAATTAGATGTTTAAATTCTGAGTGATCAATAATTAATATACTTATGCTTCAGTTCTTATTGACTTTTGGAATTAAAATTGATATTGTGTACGAGTGCATCAATTTAAAAAAAAGTGTAGGTCGGCTAACCTTCTCCGAAACATAAAATGTGTCAAATGGTTAATAAACAGTTTATGAGTTACACCTGTTGCGGATAATCTCTGCTCGATATTTTTCATTATTCAATATACAGGTTTCAGATGAATGACATGTTTACTTATATAAATAATAGTTATTCATAACATAGCAGAATGATAAAAAAAACATTGGCAATAGCTTCACATGGTTTTAAAACACTATTTTATATTATTAGATACTGAATAGTAATATCACTAGATAAGGAACATATTTTTAACAAAACAGATCTTTTCATTTGAGTAACCCCTTCAAGGAAAAGAAGAACATTTGAATTTCAACACTTACAGAACATTAAGATTAAGGTTTTCGGAAAAAAAGCTTTGGTAGATTTTGGTTAAATTTGCAGATAGAGTGCAACATTTTGGGAATTGGCATACTACTACTATTTTTAACTTCCTATCTGTGCAAATGACGATTTTTTCAACGATTACTAATGTGAAAACCAAGTTAAGATCAAAATTGCGAGTTTTGAGGTTGGGATGAGGGTAATACTATCACATAAGAGGCCGAATATACAAGTGAAATCTAAACCGAACAAGTCTAACTATCCCACCAATACCTTTTTTTGACATGTAGATTTTTCCATTGTAGAGAGCACAACCAAGCATGTGTATAATGCTACTTTTCAAGATAATTTTGTATTGTGCATTGTAGGCAATTATCCTTCTGTATCCATTTGATTGAGGAAGACGATGGGAAACCACTAAACTTCAATTATATTCCCGAGAAAATCATGGCTTCGCTCAATGTTAAATATTCCAGAGAAAGTAATCCCCCCATTGGATTTCCGGAAGGGGGATAACCTTGAGAGAAGTTACCCAATCCCACTGTAGAAAATGAACTTTTTATATCGGTACCTGAAAGACATACATTATGAAAAAGCAACTTGAAAGGTGCAAAATGAGTATAACCGGCATATCAGAAACGCACTTGAGAGGAAAAGGTCAATTTGGAACATCAAATGAAAAGATGATATTCTTAGCAGGCAAAGAAAGCAATACGAAAAATGGCTCATGATGTTTATTGGGTATTTCGGCACACTACCAAATGAAAAGTATTAGAACGTGTTCTTATTTTTTCCCTTTTGTAGTGTGACGAAATATCCAATAAACAGCATGAATGGATATATGACGTCACAAAGCGGTGGCATAGATTCTTCTTCTTAGTCGGTAGTTCGATTTCCAGCGTGGGTATTCATGAGCTTCCCGCGATTATGGGCTGTCACTCTTCTTTCCGGTTCTAGGCCATTTTTATGGATTGGGTTGGGTTCTTTCCTGCTGTTTTGACTATGTGGTCTGTGTACCTAGCGGGAGATCTTCATAGTCCTCTGTTGCTGAGCAATGCGCCCTTTATGGTTAGCTTTTTCCAGCCCTCCTTTGCGTATCACATGTCTGAAGAATTATGTTATTCTCACTGCTACTACTGCACGCACCCTTTTCTTTACTTTGAATTCTTCCAAGATTGACTGAATTGTTTGTCCTCCTACCCAGGATAGATTTAACATCTTGTGCCAGCAATGCATTTCGATGGCGTCAATTTTTGTCAGATTGTTTTAGTGTTCACCATTCTGACCTGTATAGACATACAGAGAAAACCAAATTCAGATATTATATTAGCGAAATGGTGTACCTTTTATGCTATCCACGAATATTATAATTATAATAGCAAAACTTTGCTACAGACCAATCTGTCGAAATAGAATTCAGGTGTATGCACCAACAGGTGACTCCAATGTGGAAGAAATAGAAGGGTGCTATGGTAAGGTAGAGGAAACACCACAATACATACCAGAAAGAGAAATAGCTCAATGCTATAGTGGGGGATACTAGCAAGGACGACCACATAAGAACCATAATAACAGATATTTCATTAGTACTAGAAACGAAAGGAAAGGACGGATGGTAAACTTATGCACATAGAACAATCTTACAGTTGCAAATACCGTCTACCAAGAACACAAATCCAATGGACGATACCGAAACCAAATCGATTACATATTAAGAAGAAAGAGATAGAGAACATCCATCAGAAATGCACTAGCCTACCTGGAGCGGAATGAGGTAGCGAAAAATGGAAGGTATCAGAACAAGAGGGCGCCTACCAAAAATAAAAGAAAAAAACAAACGTAACAGTAAACCAAGCTACGAGAGATGCCACGCAAATGGAAAAATGGCAAAGAATCGTGAAAAGAGCCGCAGTTCCTTCAGACTAAATCAGGATCACGACTTCTCTGTAAAGAGGATATCGACAATGAAGAAGATGTATGGATATGTTTATAAAATAAAGCTTTATCAAATTCTATAGCCAATTCATGGCAATGCTTTGATTATCATGTTTTTGAAATTTGCAAATTCTGGTATGCCACAAAATTACCCATACATTCCACAGTGTTAGAGGCATTCAAAAAAGTTGAGAACCACTGGTATCATACAGTTTGGTGCTAATCTTTCATTAGTGTGGTCTTCGTTAAGGGGGTTCTCAACCTTAGGAATGGAAAACTAAAAGATTAATAAACCCACCTATCCTATGTAGAAACATTCGGAGAAACCGAATAAAATGGTCTCAATCCCTGAACAAAATTTAAGGACCCTTTGGCCCCAATTCCAATATAGGCTCAAGTGCAAGTACCGTGTGCAATACTGAGGGCGTCTCAGTAATAGTAACTCCTATCTACACTACAATCGTGGTAGCCTAGCATTTTACCGTGAAGGGAAAGTAACATACCCTAAAAGTACATTTTAGTGAGGGGTATAATCAGATCAAAGAAATGTTTTAAATCGATAATATATAAAAAAATACTGGGGTGGTTCCGTCCAAACTGAGACACACTAAAACACACACTAAAAATCTCACCTTAAAAAATTCTACCTGCCAAAAATTTTGCTTTTGCAAATGTTGCCTTTAGCAAATGACATTGCAGGAAAATATGTTGCCAACTAATAATTTGATCCATTAAAAATGTCGCCGTAGGTAATGTTTTTTTTATAAATTTCGCCCGCTAGAAATCTTACCTTAAAGAATTCTACCTGTCAAAAATGTTTCCTCTGCAACTGTCTTCTTTAGCAAATGATAATCAAAATTGGCGTGATGTAGGGCTTGAAAAATTGGAGACGCAAAATATAGAGTGCAGTAAAAGCTATCAATAACATTATAGGCAAATATGTTTCCAATTAATAATGTTTCCACTAAAAATTTCGCCGTTAGCAATGTCGTCTGTATAAAAGGGAACGCTCAGACGATGAATCACTGCAAAAATAAAACAATTATCAGAAAAACAATTTATTGTTTTGAGTTGTCTTACCTAAGATCACTATCATCTATATCACCTAAGGCTTGCAGAAAATTATCTTTCGTATTACTATGGGAAAAAGTAAGGATTAGTGTTGATCCAAAACGAAAGATAAGCGTCCGAAATTGAAGTATAACCTCATTTTGATGTGTTATTTTGTTATAAATTCTGCTGCAGGGTGTTATTATTATCATACCATCATCAATGTAAATCCATTTACTAGCGACGAAAACTCTTTTAATGGCCAGCACCAGTTCGTACTCACTTTTGAGCTGAACCATGTTAATGAAGTTCATCTTTTCAGTTGCTTTAAATTTTCTTTCCATTAACAAAAAACTTACACCATTTTTTTGCCATGTCGAAAAGATAAAACAAACTTATGTAACATTAATAATGTTAAAGTTAACTTACTGCTTCAGCTAATCAAATAAATAATGCTCATAACAAGTTTATGCTTATGTTTATCTGTGATTTTTGAAGGATCCTGTAAAAGCACTGAAATTTATTTACTATTTTGGTATTTTGGCTTGGCTCCTTGACTAACTGGCAGGTCAGTAACTTCTAGGAAGAAAAACCTAACGCTACAAATAGCCCTATACATTAAAGCGACAGTGGCGTTGCTGAAGGAGGGTCGATTCATCTTTTTATGTACATTCATATCACTTGTTCAACACCGACAAAACTGAACTCATTTAAAAATTAAAATGCATAAAAAGTTTTGAATCAGTTTAAAAACTAGAAGTTTATTTAATAAAGTTTTCAATTGTTCCAACACACTTATATTCGGACAGTGGATATTGAAGATACCAAAATCAAACGGGCCAGCCTTTACTGATGTATCTGAAAATTCGTCGTACTTATATAAAATTATTTTATTATTTTTATTTTTAAAAAAGTTACATCCGATGGAATACCAGTAAACAAATCATTAATAATGCCGTGTCTTTTTGATACCAACTACACTCGTCCAATTCAGTACAATAATAATAATCGTGGAAGATGTATGTGCGTCCAGAATATGTGTTGAAAATGGTTTGACCGTTATTATTTCTTAGTACACCCAATTATTGAATGGTTCCAGTGTTTTCTAGTTGAAAACTTGGAAATTCAATCAAATAAAATTTATTTTCATCTATAAATACAACTTCATCAAATCTTATTTGATAAACATGAGAAATTTGCTTTAAAAATGGCAAATATTCAGAAATTATCCAAACCCATTTTTTATGAAATCTATAAAAGGGGTGATTCGAAGTTATTAATAAATTATCTGGATACTTTATAGAACACAAATCAATCGTTAAATTAGCTGGTTCGTCTGGTTTTTTAGTTGATATGATTGGTAACTTGTAGATGAATCAGCAATTCCATATACGAGTAAAAAATATTGGACTGCAAATACATAATCTTGAGTAATATTGGTTCCACTCAAATAATAGGGAAACATTAGAGCTGATTTAATTCCAGAATGCTCTATTCCTAAACTATGATCAAGTTCATGTAATATTACAGTATATAAACTAGTGTGATCAATAGATGGATCATCAGAACCTAAATACCAATTTTCTGATTGATCTAAATGTAGTTCTCTACAATTAATCTAATGCATGAGCTAATATTTGTCCTTGTGCATCAAAATAATCTGAACAATTTCCATTCATACGAACATTAATACTACTATGCTAAGTTGGTATATTTGAAAGCGAAATTAATGAGGTTTAATTTGATTATATTCAGAAGTTATCTTGATATACTTTGCCAAACATCAAATGCTTTCTGAGCTACCTACTAGTTTTTGCTGATTACTTGCTAAACCGGAATACCATTTTTAATTTGGTTTGTTCCATTTCTCTGGATGAATTATAAAATGTGTTGCATCATGTTTAACTCAACAACGGGGCGTATTCATTAATTTTAAAGCTTCTTGATTCAATTCTCCATCCGCAGATAAATTAAAAAAATCTTGAAATTTCATTAATCCAGAAGAAACGTGTCTGTAATGGCTCATTCATCGATTGTATACCCATATTTTAATAAATATTCTTTTACATCTATTTCTGAACAGACTAAACTAATTATCGACAGTAAAATAATTTGAATCATTTAATTAAATCAATATTTTATAAACGTCCCATTATTTAATATTTTTTACAAACAGTTAAAAAACTAACGCGGTTAATGAAATTTTATCGTATAATTTATCAAATTTAAAATTTATTTCATCCAACACACATTTTTTATTTTACAGTACTAACAATTGTGGTTTGATGTTCTGATCACTTAAAGTTGCAATCATCTACAAAAATACGCATGCTAGGAGAATAGTAATCATCAATATGTCTTAGTTCTTTTATTTTATTCTAAACTTACTAAATTAGCTTTAAGTATTTTTTTAAATTCGTAAAAAGTTTTGTGTTGATTTGCTTTATGATCGAATGGTTGTACAGCATCATCAGTGTAGAAGATAGAAAAAGTAAACTAAGGAAAATAAAATACAAGTTCGACAGTTAAATTGTTTGATGAACAATATTCAACACACGACATACAGTGAGGTCGTAAAGTTTGGAATAAATTCAGTATTTCCTAACATGTACGTTTCCCGCTAAAACGCTCGGACCCGTCGATTTTTATTTTTATTTGAGCATTTTTTGAAATAAAATGCATACGTACAGGGTGTCCCGTGTATGAGGTATGGCGTTATCGATGTTTTTTTTTAAATAGAAACTCCCCTTTTTATTACGGAATCTGAAAGAACGCATCTTTTTACTTACGGTAATGTAATTTTTGGGTAACGGTCACATTACGAAAAATTAAGAAAAAAAAATAAATTTTGCAAAATACTAAATTTGATTTTAAGAAGTGTGATTTTACGCTTTTATCAGTGACAGCAGTTAACAAAAAACATATCGGTCGTCTTAGTTACTGTCAGGCAGATAACGGTACACAATTTGTACATTTAATTTAGTTGTTTTAGTAATTACTAAACTTAGTATTTTGGAATTTTTTCTTAATTTTTGATCATCTGATATATACTCAAAAATCAGCTTACCGTAAGTAAAAAGATGCGTTCTTTCAGATTCCGTATGTATGCATTTTATTTCAAAAAATGCTCAAATAAAAATAAAAATCGACGGGTCCGAGCGTTTAGCCGGAAACGTACATGTTAGGAAATACTGAATTTATTCCAAACTTTACGACCTCACTGTATAAACATATCGTGTGAATAATGTAAGACTATACATTAATAACTTTATTTTAACATTAATCAATTTACCCATGCTAGTAACAATTGTCGTTTTTTTCTGTAGTCACTGCGTTGTTATTTTGTTTACAAACACCATGGTAACATTAAGTAAATTCCCTATGTCTAATTTTGCATAATTCAGCCATGTATAGTCTTACATTATTCTCACTGTTTATGACTCCAATATAATACTTATTTTTGCTGTGATGAAGTTCTGTTTGATAACTAAAACCAAAACTATATAAAACACATTCATTTGTGTTTCCTTTCAAATCGTACAAATTTCTCTTCTCCACCAACATCATTTATTAGATTATTATTTTATAAAAGTTTTAGTTTCTAACGTGTCCAATTCGAAATCATATTACATAGTTTTTTCAGGTAATAGTAAAACAAAACATTTTATTTCTTCCACAGCCGCAGTTGGCATTAGATGGTATTTATTAAATTCGATGACAAGATTCATTTTCGGCTGTCTATTACTAGTATTCATACTCTCAAATACATAATAAGACCCTCTGCCGTCGTTTACACGTTGAGTTACCGTGCTTTTTGCCTTTTCCTCCTGACGAAGCCTCTTACGAAATTGGGCGAAACGTTGAGTTCTTCGACCCCCAATAATGACACGGTCCAATTCCGAAGGTCGTTTGTTGCTTAATGACAATGGCCGTGAAAGCCACCAAAGTCATCATAATCACTTGTTGTTAACCAAATTTCACTGTCTTTAGTTTGTTTTAGAATCGGGCTAATTTGGTATCAATAGCTGTGTTTGGCAGCGTTCAATAAATTTGTTTCTACGTTGTAAAATAGTATATGGACTTTAGTTAACAATAACTAACGTATGCCAGTAACTGCGGGGATTATTGCGAAGCGTTTTGTAGCTCGGTTTTTATTTGTTGATGAAGATAATGCGAGGAGGTCTTTCCGCGTAGAAGAGTAAAGTTTTATGTGTTAATTAATAGTTTGGATGTGACATTATTCTCACCGTAATTTAGGGATAAATGCTTCGCTTAATCGCTTCAGAGCGCTCTTAAATAATTAAATCGTTTTGTGGCATTGAATCTTTGGGGATTATAGTTCCAGCTATAGGTTCTTTGGCTTAAGAGTCAGAACTATAGAATACGTTTTTAGATATAATTTGTTATTTTTATTATTTAAGAATTACGTTTTAAATCTCGTGTGGCAAGATGTATTTGTAAAACTAAAATTGATTGTTTAATTATATAATTATTGTAATATACTATAATGGATGTAATTATTTAATTTATTTTAGGCGGTTGTCTTTGTCCCAGAATTTTACTAATGTGTAGATAAATTGAATACTCTACATCATGCATTACAAATGGGGGGGGGGGGGGGGGTACTCGTAATTAACATACTTGAGAGTATGCAAATAAAAGAAGTTTGAACGCCACCGCTATATACTTACGATGCATTTTACGTACTTGCTTATCAATAAATATGGTTTTGTAAGTACATTTCTTTTATAAAATCCGATCGGTAGTTAGTTCCCTTTAAAAGTATAGATTTGAGAGATAATTTTCAAAAATAAAATATTGTATAGTTAAAGAAAACGTAATTTCTTTGCTGTGAAGCAGATTAAATCATTGAATAAAAAATATTTAATACAGTGACAATTACCAAAATTTTTGTATTTTTTTTACAAGTTACGAATAATTAATATTAATTGCTTAATATCCGATCACGATCTTTTTATTGATATGGCCTCGAGCGCTACACTAGGTCTCTCCTATTTTTCTCAAAATAAGCAATTAAGATTAAAACTTACCTTTTATGTAAACACTGCCGGGTAATGTAGTAATTGTGGTTTTTCCACCAAGAAGTTTTTGAAGTTGATTATTCGTGATTGGCATAGTATCTTATTTACGGTGCTTAATACGTTAAGTCACCGTCTGTGTAGTACTGGTTACTTCCCACACGCAATAGTACTTGGCTGTCCAGTAAATAATTTAATCGAACGTGTTAATAAACAAGTTTCAGAAGTTCAAGCCCAAGTTTCAGAAGACGAAGCAGTAAACAGGTGTTTCTTTCAAGCCATATTTCATTAATATTAATTAAGCTGCGTTTACTCCTTCGCTTCCATAAAACTGAGTTTTAAACTAGGCGAAGGTTGTTTTAAAAAACTTGCATAATCTTCGCAGCAAATTTGACTGCTCGCGAGCAATTTACAGTTCAGTTACTGTGACGCCTTCGAGAAGTTTACAACATCGAAGCTGCAGTTGGCCGTAATTTCCGCAGTTAAACTAATGCACGGACAATAATTTCCACATTTTAGTTGCCGCTAGATAGTGCGATGACGTGGATCTAGTGTACACGAAAATAAATTTAGACTAAGTGCCTTATCTGCAGCAATTAAGATTTAACTTTATGGGTAGCGTATAGTGATACGAATACTCTGCAGTATCGCATCTTACCTATGTAATTAAATACTTGTATTTCCTTTATGCGACTTCAAATACGAGGCATTAAGCGCATTGCCGAATAAATAACGAAACAGGTTCCCAATCACCCGGAGCTTAATCGTCCACATTTCCCGCGAAAACGAAATGAACAAATTCACATCAGCCCGACCCTCCTTTTATCAATTTCTATAAATGTATTGAGCATTTGCACCGTGTAAATAGCTGATACTAGTTATTAATTCCAGATCGCGACTAATAAAACGAAATTAATCTGCTGTGCAGGTTTCGCATGAAACAGGTTGCACTTTAACTTTTTTGTTATGAACGTTTCAAGTGCACGATCGCGATTCACTTAATTAATGTATGGAGATATGCGAAGTTAATGCACTATAAATTTGTGTCTCAATGGCCAATGTTTTGAACTTGAAGAGTTGGTCGTGTTAATTCCATGGTTTTTCAAATGATAATATTCACGTGTCGGCAAAACTTGAAGACGCTTGAAAAACTGGAAGGTTTTTAAGTTGCGGTGGATCAAAACCCATGTTATATTGTATATAGTCTAAAGGTTAAGGTAAAGTGAGAAGCTATTAGTTGGGGTAATTAAAAAAATAAGGTGTACGGGTACGAGTACATAGTTAGTGAAACGATAGAGAATTTTTACTTTTCACAGTGTAAAACTGAAGCTAGTGAAAATTACCCACGAATGAAAACTTGTCGAAGGTGTAACGCGTATGCGGATGACGTGGGGGCGAAGGGAAGAATTACGAAAGTTGGTCTGAAAAGTATCGGTTTCAGAAGAATTCAAAATCCGTGAAGTAGGTGGAGAGTGGAGTAACAAAAGCGCAGAAAAGCAATTAATTTTTTTTAACCGAGTAAAACGACACTAAGCAAGGGTGAATCAGTTCACATATCTAGAAAGCATCTGAGGAGCGAATCTACATGAAGTATTAACGGCTACGGATATTTACAGAGTATTTGTTAGTGATGATTCCAAATTGCGAGTCGTAAGTCTCGACGGTTGGCAACGAAATGAAACTCGTCACGTAGAAATCATATATATTAAGCAAAATAGTTGAAGGGGTTCAACAGGACGATAATTGGAGAAGAAAAACAAACGAATAAATAAAACAACTATACAAAGAGAAATACATGGTGATGAGTCTTAGAAGAAGAAGAAGAATGGGATGGACACTTACCGCTAATGAGAGCAGAGCAGCAAAGAAAGTTCGATGTCAAGAATTAAGAGAGCAACGCAAAAGGGGACGCCTCATGAAAAAGATGAGTGTGTACAATGAGACGTGACAACAAAGAAGAATGAAAAATAAAAGAGGAAGGTATTAAGTGGGAGTTATTGGAAAAAGAAGTAGAAGCAGAAGCTTTGACGATTTGAAGATCTCATCTGCTCATTATCATTGTCAAGGTGTAATCTTACTTCTAACATAATCGTGTGATGAAGATATAGTTGACATCCTATTAATTAATTAATTTTATAACAAACGCAGTATTATTAAAGTATGATTAAAAATTATTTTCATCTAGTATGGCGATGGAATACTTCCTAATTTAGAATGCAACTACATTTATTGTTAAATGTCAAACGTGACATTTGATTTTTAAGTGAGTTATAGTTGCATTCATAAATTAGGAGGTATTCCATGGCCATACTAGAGGAAAATATTTTTTGATCATACTATATGTACATTTTCCTTCCTCCGCCAATTATTAAAGAAATTTATTGAATTCAGTTTTGTCTCAGTACCTTGCGGCACCATATTATGTGATGCGGCATATTAAAACTCCACTAATTGTTCATGAGAAGCATACAATTGCTCGTGACATAATGTTAATTTTACAAAAATAAATGGAATGATGATGACCATCGAATAACTAGCCAATATTAACGTACAAATTAGAATCAATGTTATTGCAAAAACACCTGCAGACTAAAAGTAGAGGAATTAATGAATTTTAAATATCATGGAACGAAAACATCCAGCGCTGAAATTTAAATAAACAGAATTGCGAACAAGTATCCTATGTAGCACAAGTAGCCAGCTGTTTCAGAAACACTGTGTAGAGTAGTAAACACCTGAACACTACGTAGAAGTAAATCTAATTATATACATACTGAAATGGTATTAAGCCCACAACTTGGCTCTGTTTGCAGTGCAAAATATTCAACCAAAGCAATAAAGCACAGAGTTAGGATACTTTCTATAATTGCAATTTTAAACAAAAATAAAAATATTAAATGCATTGATTATGAGATGCGAGAAAAAGTAATTAGTCGGATAAAGGCAGGCAAAGGCAAAGCATATTTCAGAGGGTTTGAATTTGGCTTGTGAATAAAATAATATAATTAAAATGATAGGTTTGGGCACATGTAAAGCCAAACCAAACGAAAGTAATTGACACAAAAAGGTTGTTACGTGCATAAAAGGAGCGTAGTTACAAATAAAAGCAAAGGACTGTGAAAATTGTGAGCAAGCTGAAGGGTAAAGCAAGATGAAGGAAAATCTAGAAAATTGCAAAGAGCAATTCCTGAATGGAGGCAACAGAAAAGAAGCAGGCGACGTAAAAAGTGCGGAACTGAAAAAGCAATGCATTAATAATTAAAAACTTAGTGCAAAAGCAGAGCAGTGAAATTAAAAACGTTTGTGAGTGCAATGCTATAGAACAATATTAGTTATAAGCAAAAAGACAATATTTTAGATTAAGAAAATGTTAGATTGCAAGTTATGTAATCAAACTTTACTCCATTTGTGGTAAGTATTATCAAACCAAATTTTCAATTAATAGTAGAATAACACCGTATCTTAGCAACATGATGATTTTTTGTCATTAACAAAAAGAACAATTGAATAAAATTAATTTGAAAGGTTGTCGAATTTGAGCTCCACATTTAATTAATGTTTTATAATAATAAATGAGCATTTTATAATATAAAAAGTGGTCCATTTGATTGCCAATGTAATAGTGTACCTGGGCTAACGTTTGCAGCAGTTTCTGCAACGAAAAATTTACATTTTTACAAATCTCATCTCCGAGGATTCGGGAGCCGTCTAACTGAAAATTACGATCTTCGACTACGACGTTAATTACCATCGGAAGCCAGATGTTAGCAGTCCAGGACATCAGTCGAGTCTGCAAGAACGTCCGAATCAACATTGGTGGGCAGGGAAGCAGCTACATCCTGGATATTTCAGCAGCGTCACTACGACCAGCTCCGAAGCCAGCAACGAAACAAACTTCACGAGGTAAGATAGACCTAAAAATTGAGTGTCAGCGTTCGGGAAAACGAATTAAATCAAAGATTAAACCTTGCCGAAGAGTCCTATCGTTTTTCCAAAAGTCCAATTACTTCTTGGTTTTCGAAAATCGAACGGCGTTACCAGGTTTTGGCGAAATCGGCCAGAATCGAGCATCATAAACAAATGAAAGATCGGCGTGCATTCTACGTCATCCTGAGAATAACAATCAAGGCGAGTTTGACGTCATCCTGAGAAACAATGAAGGTTATGTTTTAATAGTTGCGAAGCGGGAATATTCAAATAATTTACCTGACGTGTTTTCACTGTATTCCACGCTGTAGGCAAAAACCATTTTTTTGTTCATCTGTCAATTTACGAGATTGTGAATTTTATCTACTAATAACGAGCAAACGAGCTACGTTGAGACAAATAACCTAAAATTTGAGAATAGTGTCCATTTATGAACCCAACCCATGAGATAAGAAGTTTTGTCTTTGCCGAGAGCTAGCTTAGTCAGTATTGCAGTTAAATAAAATAGAAAGAGCGGCATTCAACCATTTTATTTGTGTGATTAATTGTTACAGTTCATTTTAACCAGCCTTAATTTACTGACAGGCAAAGTATAAGCACAGTATAAAAATATAAACCGAGAATTGTGTGTCTACTTGGATCTTTGCCAGTAATTTTAACTTGAATTATTTTTATGCTAAAATAAATAAATAATTACAAACAGGCACCAAATAGGGGTTGCTTCGCAAATTTATGTCGCCCAACGTCGGGGTAAAGATAAATTTTAATTTATTCAGACTGTCCCATTCAAAATAACAAGGCAGTCATCGCAATACATAGAACAAGTGTAGAAGTATATTGACGTCGAGTTTCCTAGGGACGTTTATTACATACTCATCGCTCATTTTGTTAACTTCTTCTATGTTATAACAATCGTCTTTCAAATCCCTTTTTTGGTATTTGTTTCATATTCCGTTGTTATATGTTTGACACTTTGTCCGAATTTTTATTAGTTTTATATTAGACTGGCATGGTAAGATATATTGTAACGCTATGAAAGTATATTTGATGGCTCGCCAGCTGGCTGTAGAGGAGACGGCGTGCAGTTCTTTAAATGATGTAACTTCCGAATAACATGAGCTCCAACAAAGTTTTTAAATTACAACCAATATACTCAGATACGTCAAGAACTTATAAACGCAGAGTAAATCGCAGCGCCCAATTACACAACTGAAATATAGAAGGTAGCCGTAACGAACTTATATATTGAAAAATGTATTAATCAAAGTTACATATAATAGCCAGTAAGAAATATTATAAATTTTTTATCATGCGTTCTCTACTAAAAAGGGGCACCCCAAAGTAAGGTTATCATGCAATAATTAGTACGCTATATTTACATAAATAAATAGCTAACCCATAAAAGGTGCCGTTTCCTATAAGATACAGTTAAAGTTTATTTTATCGAGTTAGTTATATGATAATCATTAAACATCATTTATAAGATTGCAGTACTTTTCTGAGAGTTTTTACACTTGTGCCTGAGGTAAAGATCTACGGCCCCAAAAGGGCTACAAGAAGCGGTTTCAAGAGGTAAACCGAAGGGCTCCGAATAGAACACAACAGAGGCTACAGGCATTCAACGACAGCCAACATCAAACAGGAAGATCTCCGGGGATGAGGTTCCAAGCACAAACTAAGCTGTCCTGATGCGGTTTTGATCGCCTAAACCCCTACAGTCTCGGATGACGTTTGAAGTAGTAAACTCTAGCAATCAACCGGCGTTGTTGTATGAAATTGTAGAATTTCACCTCCTAGGTGACGCCTGTGTAGTTATAGACGAAGCCAATACGATAAGGAAATTCTGTGTTCTTAAACTATTCTAAGAGGCGGACTCAAGTCCCAAAAATGTGTATAATTCTCTAACCTGCATTCTAGCAAAGCTCCCACACATAACAATTCACGAAATCTGAAACTGCGAGATAAAACTGGAGCACAAAGATACACAGAATCTTGCCGCAAAAGGACGCTACCTCTTGCGGCCAAACAATCAAAAACAAAATCCTTGTTGTCACCTAGCCGGTAAAACAGATTCCATCTCAAACGCTAATACTGCGTTTACACAGCGGCTGTGTTCCAATTAAGGAGCTTTTACACAGCCGTGTATTCTACACGAAATAATTCTCAGGTTAATTACGCCTTCTACACGTAACAATATACCAAAACAATACTTACCAAGGTGGATAAAGGCCTGACGCACACAACACAGATGACTATAATAATAACACATACTCAAAAGGAACCGCAGGAGACAACTAGCAGATTCGAAATGACAATAGACTAAACTAACGATGGAACTAAATATTTGACAGCCTCACAGAAGAAGTTCAAGCTGAATAACCATTTCATAGTCAAAGTATATGAGGGGAAACAATATAAATTCGAAGAAGTAGAAGCAGAAAATGGAGCTGGGTCGGTCATGTCGCACGCCAGAAAAATTATAGATGGACCAAACACATCGTACAGTGCAGACTACATCAGCAAAGTATCAGAAGACCTCAAAGGCTGGATGACTTTAAAGAAGCAGTAGGGAGAGGATGGTACCAAGTAGCACTGAATACAGCACAGAACCGAATAAATGGAAAAAGCATGGGTAGGTCTAGGTCCAGGAGTGGAAAGTCGAGGGCTGTTGAAGAGAGAGAGAGAGAGAAAAGACAAGCACTAGTTTCAAGAAGCGGGGCTGATAAGGTAGTTGGGGCATGTTATAAGATTTCTAGAAGGAAGAACACAAAAGAAAATATTGGACAAGAGGTTAATAGGCATAAGTAGAAGAAGGCGAGCAAATGTTATATGGAAGTATGGAGTGGAGGAGGTTTTGCACGAGTTGCGGATCTGAAAATGGAGGGAAGTTGCAAAAGAGCAGACAACTTGAAGAATGTTTCAAGAAAAGGAAGACTCCCAACTGTTGCTGCATAATTCACCCTTCGTTTCCAAAAGTAATCGAAGTAACCAAAAATAATTTTAGAGGCTACCTACATGTTGCAGAGATTACATTATTTATGTTAGAATAAAGTATCTGTTACCAATTGACATTACAAAAATTCTATTGTTTTCTAATTTTTCTAAGATTTTTTTTATAATTAAGAGTGTACACAGAGTTTACTTTATATACAATTAAAAAGCTCAGACATGCTTATGTCTATACTACTAAATGGGAATTTATTTATCATGTTTATGACTGATTTAGTAATATTTTCTTAAATCTTAGTATTCATACTACAAAAATTAAAAAAAAAAGTTTTATCCAAACAAGTCTGAAAAAGGGAAAAAATGAAATACACATAATATTTTTTGCGTAACAATACATGTTAATTAAAGTCGATTTTAACCGTTAGATGAGCTAATTTAAGCTTAGTCCTTTACGTGGCCCCAAAATGTTATTTAGTGTTAAAATCTAGTTCTGACTTGACATTGTGAGACACTTTATATGCTAAACAACTGCCAACATACAAAATTTCGCCATCGTCTATTTTATGACATTCCTGTTGGTGAACACCAGATTTCCTTAATTTTAATAAAAATTTCGTCAGCAATTTACGATGTAGACCACCCATCAATTCATGCCCTGATGAAAAAACTCACCTATGGCAGTCACGTTTTGTAAATTTACAGTCAAGAAGAATTTGAAATATCTCCGAAAATCGATTCGGCATTTAACAGTACTTGCTGATGATTTAAAATTAAAATAAATTGGGCGTACACGTAAGCGATTTTATAGATATTGAAGATAAACGGCCTAACATGACTCTGCAACTTCGCAGGTATTTCCATTTCTGCTATCTAATGGAATACCTTCTTGTAAGGCATTCTCAGACGCAATCGTGGTATTGCTATTTTGAATTTTTAATTAATTTATGGTATTATCGGCTGCCATTAGTGGCTTGTCAAAAATAAATTTGCAAAACTGATCTTGCAGTTGAGGTTTAATTCATTTATATTTGTCATAGCGGTGAATTGACACCCCATGATAATTTGAAAAATATAAATTATTATATTTAAATCCATTTATTGCTTTTATAAATAGGCAATTCCAAAGCAACGATTATTCGGTCGTCCAACTTATTTAATCCTAAATCAATCGGTCACAACTTATAATTCTAGTATTTTAAAACTTCGTGGAATTTTGTTTGTGGCACATTTTTTATATCTTTAATGTGGGCAACAAAATTTATGATTCAATATTTGAGAATTTTTGAAATAGTAATAATACAAAGCTGCTGACAGTTTTGGAAATTATGGAAAGTAACAATGATTTATGGAATCTCCCAAGGCTTTATTAAAACATATTAATTTGAAATACCTGCAAAATCAAATATTAATAAATAGTACTTTAAGTGTCTTTTGCGTAAAATGAAAGAACTAAGTAACATACATGCCATTACTATGTTGGCCTTCTTGCAACACGATGGGGTCTCTAATATAGTATTGAATGAGACTGTCATTATGGACTTATAGTCATAGAAGCATTTTTTATTTTAAGTATAAAACTACTAGACTGCATGTACACTTGTACAGAATCCAACAACACAAAACATTTTATAATTCTCGGGGTTATAATTACCGAATTCTCTTACGGAGCAATTATTTTGAAGAAATTTACTAAAGTAATTAATTTTAACACGCCTTAACTGAATTTAACTTTGTCAACCTTCAAAATTTTTAAGAGAAAATTAAATATAATTTAAAGGAGGTATTTAAATGACACTACCAACCGGAGATGTCATTCTTCATTAAAACTTAATAACTACATTAGCAGAGAATATCTGAACTGTGCAATAAAATATTTAAGTGTAGATGGAATTTTGACTAACTAATTTATAACTCATCAACACTCATATATTTACCTAATAAGTTTACATAAAATATGCACACCACAATATAAATTTTCAGAGAAGTAGAATAAAAGGATCGAATTATTTAGTATCAGTAAGAGTTCCCGATTTTATATTTGAAAATTTAAATAACAATACCTGAGTCTCCGAGTCGAAAAAAATAATAATCGACATACATAATTTTGCTCAAATTCTGCGGTCGCCGCATAGTACAGGCGGTCACGTTGTACGCTAGCGATAATGCTGTGCTTATTAGCAAGTGAAAGTAACGCCCACTGCTTAGGCAAGTTGATGTGTTATATTTTAAGCGGATCGGTTAGTTTATACAAATTCGCTTGAGTAGATAGTAAATTCATGTGGTAGTAATTCGTATCGGTGGTAGTCCACTTGTTGGTTATTTTTAATCGAATGTAAACATTGGTGGTATTGTATAGGATCCGAAAATATTTACAAACCCATTACGATAACGAACAGAAGATGATACATACCTGTGCAAAGAAGTGAAAAGCTTTAGGAGAACTTGAAGTACCTTAGACGCAACCTTTATAGTGTGGCAAATAGAAAAATCAATCGCAGCATTTATGTGCTTCGTCAAATTAAAAAGGCTTTTGATAGAGGACAGTTACACTATACCTTTGGAACCTTGCAACAATAAAATGTAGCACAATCAATAATGATTTAAATACCTATAATAAAGACCAATAATGCTCTAACAAGGAAAGTGCCGATATCGTTAGGATTCCCCCAACCCATTACTTTCTAATCTTGTAATGAAAAAAAATACTGAAAACATCCATGCCAAATCCGTATATCAAATGGGCTACAAAACGTCAGTATATATACAAAGACTTTTACAAAGTGTCATAAAAGTTCGCAAAAATATAACATGCAAATATCCACAGAGAAAGCAAGAAGTTTTCTAGTAGCGAAATAACCAACCAGATGTAAATTGAAGCAAGTGAAGAAGTTTGAAATGTCTGCACACCAACAAGTTCGGGCACAAGCAATAAAAGCGCAATAAAAATTTGGTTGCTTGTAGGCTACAATATGGAATAATAAATTTGTAACTATAACGGTAATTGTATTTACATATGTAATAAAAACCCGCACAGAGACAAAGAAAACTAAACAAACAGCACTAGTTGCGGAAATGAAAACTCTAAGATCCATGCTGGGAATTGCATTACATGATTAGAAATGAAGAAATGTTGCGAAATGGTTACGAACAAGATGACGAGCATGCGGGCAGAATACAAGGCTACCAAAGACAAACTTCCGCCAGGAACCAGAAGGAAAACCAGGACCGTCCCTGCAAAGATGAGCCCAAACTTGGGAATCATCATCTGTTGAATCACCACGCAATATCCATTAAACAGGACATTGTCCTATAGTTAAAGAAGAAGAAAAAGGAAAAATCCTAATTATTAAACATTATAAATAACAAAATAAAGGTTATGTAAAATACATAACGCCTTAAATAAATTGTCAAAATAGAAATTCCTGCATATATATAGGGACGTGTGCTCTCAAGCTTCTTTTTTTAAATTTCAATTAGCTTATGTTATTATAAAATCATGAAGGCAAAAATAGCACAAAAGTAAAGAAACCCTAATCAAGAACTTGACCGATATCAATTTCTAAATATTACGTTAAAGAGTAGTTTTTATTGTTATTTAGTGCGTGCTGAATGAAAAATGCAAACAGAAGCTGATAACAAAGAAATCTACAATCAAACAAGTCTATATACTAATATGCCAAGACTATAGACATAATACCGTGTCAAAATTGAACAATATAACTAGAAGAGGGAACGATAATCTGAATAAAATTAATAAATATTTAACAAACACTATCAAAGAAGTTAGTAATAACATAACTACAAACGAAAATCAACCAACGACCAAAAACTAACAAGGAAATCGAAGGAGCTGATGGAAAAAAGAATTAAGATGAGACAAGAAAAAAATTGAATATACAGAACTAAATAGACTTTTAGATGGGTCCGAAACTATAAAAAATTATACAATGACAAAATTACAGAAAATATAATACAAAGTAATGGAAATATGAAGATACTAAGATCAAAGCTAAGCATAGGAAGGAAGAATATCTTTAAAATACAAAAATAAGATGAATTTGAAGTAGACAATCCCAGTGAAATAATGCAAACGATACAAGGCTTCTATAAATCAATACCAAACAAAAGTTCAACAAAAGAGAGTTATCAATGTCGGATCAGAAGACATTCCAGGGGTAACAGTCCATGAGGTAGAATCTGCATTAAAGCAAATGAGAAATGGTAAGACCCCCGGGAATGACGAAATCACCGTTAAAATGTTGAAATATGAGAACTAGCATATCTCATGAATAGGTGTATCGAAAAAGGAAAAATACCTGATGGGTGATATAACTTAACAGTAATTATAATACATAAAAAAGCTGACACCAGGAAACTAACAAACTGCAGGCACATCAGCTTACCATCTACCATGTACAAACTACTGACGCGAATAATAGTGAAGACCATCAGAACTACATGTATTATCGAAAATGCAATGAATATAATGTAGAACTCATACTTGTATAATTATGTAAATTATGAAAAAGCCTTCGACTCAATAGAAGTGCCTGCTGTATTGACAGCAATGGACGCATGCTGAATAGACATCCGATGTAACAGGGTAATGGAAGACATCTAAAAAAAGCCACCTCGGAAGTTAAAGTCAACAATAATAGAAAAACAGACACATTTCGTATGGATAGAGGAGTACTACAGGGAGACTATGTCACCTAAATTATTTAACCTGTTATTAGAAACTGCTATCAGAAACTTAAATTGGCAAGAGGTCGGCATAAATGTAGATGGTAGATACAGAAATCACCTAAAATACGCAGACGATGTAGTAGGAACTACAAAAATGTTAATTGATCTAAATACAGAATCCCAAAAAGTAAGAATAAAAATTAATAGTAATAAAACAAAAATAGAAATAGCAAATTCATATATTTTGCTGTGAACACAATTTTAAGCCTCCATAATTATTACTGTAATTTATAACATTTCATAAGTGTCAAGTAATATCTAAAAATGTTCCATAATGTGCTGATTTGTAATTTCATCATTGTACAATATTGCTAGGGATGTGATAATAATTTTGTTAAAAACTGTATTGAAATCATATTAGCTTTGCAGTGAACAAATGTAATCAGACTAGGCTTTGAATTGTCATGACAATATAATCTGTAAACAAAACAATTGGGGATAGGAAGCCAAGCTTGGTGGCTGTTCATTTTGGCTTCCCGAATTTAAACTTAAATTATTAATAAATAAATACCCCAGTTTTCCTTAAAAGTTGTATAAGTTATTGGGAGTGTCTTGTGGAAACTGTGGAAGAAAAACAAAAAATTAACAAAAAAGGGGCGTAATAATTCCAATGCGCACGTCAAGGAAAAACAAACACATTATACTAAGCGTTCAAAATTACCTCCACCAACTTTTATGAATTTCTGGCAGTGCGTTACGATGGTTTCTTGTGCATGATTTAGCATTTCGATGTTATTCTTTAACATATTAAAAGCATTTTCGAGCGTCCTAATAATTCGTGTCAGGCTCCCCCTGGTGTTCTATGTAATATCTGGCAATCGTGGTGGCTATTGAACAGGTCAACGACGTCCATGACCTTGTCGAAAAACAGTATAAGTGTATATTATCTTTTTATGTATCAAGTTGCAAAATGAAACTTTTTTACACTAGACCTGAAGTTGTTTTTGAAAAACACTAATTTTGCAACGTGTTGCATACAAGATTTTCTGCAATTTTGAGTCATATCAATAGATTGCTGAATTAAAAATGATTAAAGTTTTACTTAATAACTGTAGTGTGCCACCAATTTTTACTTTACTTTACTTTATTGTTAGAAGTATTGTTGATAGCCATATAAACATTACAAAACTCGTGTCACTTTTAAACGTATTTCCTTAGTAACTAGTTCTTTCTGAAAACCGGTTGATCTGGGTCAGATGAAGGGGTTTTTTAATCAAAAATTTTTGGGGCGATTCTCACCTTCAGGATGCTGTAGTTTTTCCTGTGCACCTATTTTTGGAAAACCCTGTATATTTTTTTCTTGTTCTATAGATTCCTTCATTATTGTTCTTATAAGCTTAGGATTTAGTCCACTTCTTGTCATGCTGTCGCACACCTTTTGTCTCTGTACCCGGACAAAGGCCTTTTCTAAGTCCGTAAATACAAAGTACGCCTTTAATTTGCTCATCGTAGTTTACTGTATTATATTGGATATTTTTTAATTGATTTATTATTTTTTGTACACAAAAGTTATTGAAATATGCATTGTAGCCTATATGTATTGAATGGAGTGTTTCTATTAGTTTTCTAGGAAATATGTACATTTGCAGCAAAAGCACATGGATGTAGCAGATAGAATGCCATAAATGTCTAAGGGAATTTTATATTTTCATATTTTATATTACATGTGTTTCGTATGTAATATATCTAATGAGATGGATGTTTATCTTTTCTATTTTGTGTTTTATATTTCATATTTTATGCTTTAAGTTTCACATTTCATACATGTAAATTTATATTTCATGATTAAATGCGGTATTTTACATTTTATACTGCGTACTTATTAACTATGAAATATTACTTATGTCAGGTTGGATCTCCTACTATTTGTGTTATAGATTTTACATTTGAAAAATCGTATTTCAGATTTTATATATTCTACTTATTCCATCATGTTTCTTTTTTACTATTTCGTAGAAAATATCAAATATGTTAATTGTTGCATGAACGGTTTTAAATTTAGCAGCTTATAATGTTACTATTTTTATTGATATCTCGTATATTACTTAGTATTTTTATATTAATATTTTATAGTGACGTAACTGTATTCATTTTTGGGACTATTAATTTAATTTTGTGTTGAATTTAGTAGTTTTTTAATGTCATATTTCCTATTTCTCACCTGACAGTAATTATTCTCAGTTTTATTATATTGATTTAATTTGGTATGTATAAAACTAAATAAAAGAAATACGTAGTTTTTACTGTACTGATGGCGATTAGGAAAATGGGTTAGATTTTGAACAATTTCATTAGTTAATAAAACAAATATTTTTACAAATTCAAGAAAGGGTAGTTGTACTTATGTTATAAGATGTACCTAGGATTCGCGCAAATTTTAAGGAAAATTGCACGTTTTAATTTTATTACCAATCAGGTGCTTTATTTTTATCGTTACCATGGTAACTGTGCAGATTTACGAAAATTTTCTTGTGAATTCAACATATTACCCTTTTCCGTGACGTCATGGAGAACAAAACATGGTGTTGAAAACGTCTGCACATTAAAGTTCAAAACAAATAATATATTGATCACAGATAGTGGGTACCAGAAAAAAATTGACTAACTCTTCAAATCTATCAATCCCTGGTTGCAATGTTTAAATAAAACATTGGCATTAATTACAAAAATTAACGATTTTACACGATTATTTGAAATAAATATTTCAAGGTAAAAAAGTACGAACGGGACCAAGAACTAGTTACGTAAGTCACTCGAAGAATCAAAATCGGGTACGTCTGATGAACCGTCTTGATTAGTATTAGTAACTGATAATAATTGTGTTCAATATTAGAAGCATTGCAAGCTTTCATGGTTGCTTCTCTAATTGTTTTTCTAACATGATTGACGTAGTCCTGCCGTGAATAGTAACCTCAGCAAGTATACGAATAATTTCCTCTGTTTTTGAGTTTGTGAAAGTTATTAACTGATCATATTTTCGTTTGCATTCCGACCAAACCATTTCTATTGCATTTTAATGGCAATGGTAAAGCGGAATTCTCAAAATTTTAAGTTCGTATGGTTTTACATATTCATCTAAATGATAGGTTTCTTACAAGCAACAATAGACAAAAGTTTCATTGCATGTTCAGGATAATCGATGTTATTACTTTTTAGTCGATAATCAATTTCAGTTTAGTCCAAGATTCGGTTGGAATTTCCCTCAGTTGTCAACAGGGGTAATTTGCATTTACCATTATAATATTAATTTTTTTAAATTAAATTTGCAATTAGTTGTGTTTGAAACCAATGTTGCCTGTTAACATTTGAATGATCCATAATTTTTTCCACGAAAAGAAGGATATGACTGGCGAGCCGCAGGCGAGCCAATCACTTTTTTGAGCCAGGAAAACCTGTTACCTTGCGTGTATTGTTGAATATTTTATTTGTTCCTCACTTGTAAATAACTAGAAATTTACCATTTATTCAAAATGTCAAACTGACAAGCAACTAAATTCATCAATATGACACATAATAAGGAAGAGAACTCTGGCTTTGCACGCTATCATTTATCTATGAGCACGCTCGTAAAACTGACAGTTAACTTGTAAATATTTTACAAGTTAGTAACTTGTTAAAATAAATTTTCTTGATTAATACAGTGACTTGATAAATTGATGTTTACAGGTGAGGAACAAATAAACGTTTTAACTGTATGTTATGTAATTACATTAAATAACTTCTGTTAGTTTCTTTTCTACATCTAAAAGCTATGCTTCTACCAGAGAATTTATGCATTAAGAAAACTAAATTTCATTCTTTAACTTTTGATGCAGTGTGGTCATTGTAACATATTGCTTCCGCAATTGAATTTTTTATAGAGTGAGTAATTTTTGTTTTTCTTGTGCTAATTTTCTGTGGCATCTTTTCAGAATAGCTTCTTCTTCTTTTTCTTACAGAAAGCCAGTGGTTTGCTTAGTACCACAAAGTTGTGGATCTATGAGCCCTCTTTACTCGTAAGTCGGGTAGAGTTTAGTCTCGCCCGTCAAAAATCTCGGAAAAGTTCCCTTGTAACGACTACTACAGGTGTTAGCGTAGTAGCCGGAGAGCGTACGATTTTCAAAATCTTTCTATATAGTTGCCGGGAATCGAACCCCGGCCGGCCACCTTGGTTAAGCATTTTGTCTTTTTTATCCCTTTTTCTTGATATTGGAAATCATCAGTTCACTCATTTTTAAATGCAAGAGATGCTTTAAATAGCATATTATTCATACCAAGACGTTTTTGATCTATGCCAGTTCAATATTTCTCTTCTTTGAAGAAAAATGTTGGGCTTGTTCGTTAACGCGGCACCTTTATTGTGATTTTGAACAAATGTGACATGGACAGTATTATAAAACACGCTATAAATCCGACCTGACTGAAAATTGCATGTTTTTTTGTTTCGTCCAGTTCCTTGTTGTTAAGTAAAGAGAAAAAGGTGGGCGTAGGCTTTAGGTGGGTAACCTTTTCTTCATCTTAACGACTACCGTTGCTCGCCCGAATCGTTTACGTATTACTTCAGGGGGCTCGTGAGTCACTTAAACCTCCCTTAATAAAGTGAAGATCCAGACCGCCCGTATCAGGAGTCGAATTCTCGTCCGCTCCGTATTTTCACTGTGACCATGGCTGCAGCTCCGATCCCCAATCGCCTACCGAGGTCCTAGGCGAGTAATCTAGCTATGATTACAATTACTGATCTTCTCACATTTATATTAATCAATCAGAACAACTATTTGAAAAACGTACTCCGTACTAATATCGTAATATCTAGGAACACCAATCGATTTTACATTGGCTAGCTTTGACTAGTAGCTACTATTCGTATAACAGGGCATATAAAAAAAGAATTAGAGTAGGCCGTGGTATTAACACGGATCCGGTATATTTGTTAGACTATTGACGTGTAAAAGTATATAATCACAATACATGAATATTAGCCAGAAGGCTGGTTGCATAGCCGCATGCTCCAAGGACCGGTCAAACAGTCTCGGTGTTCGATCTATAGTAATAGTAAAATCGCAGTCAGCCGTGCCTCGGAGACCACGTTAAGCCGTCGGTCCCGGTTGTCATTTCGGTGACAGTCGTTAGGTAATACAGAGACGCTCGCGCAACGTGATAACTCCAACAGGCTTCCTACCACAAGCCATACGGTAGACACGAGCCAGAAGGCCACTAGAGCTATATGCCGAAAAGCACGTATATGTGTAAATGAAACATAGACCTTAATATTCTTCTTAACATAGAACTTCGGCTTAGATCGCGTAGCATTTGTATATGAACACCCAGCAGTTTCTGGCTTAATGTGCCTTGCAGTTTGTGAAGTCGAGCAAAAACCCGAGCGATGGTCATGCTTTTTGGTGGCTAGTGTTGTTTCAGTATCTTGAGAACGGGGATACTTAGGCAGATTTGGCCGTTTTGCTGTTTGTGCACAAACAGCAAAACGGCCGAAATTCTATGTTAAGAAGAATCATTCGAGTAACCGCGAAAGCCCCAAACAATGTATATATCGCGCGGTACACACAAAATAACAATTCAAGAAACAAAATACTAGTGCATATTATCTATAGTAACCTATATTTGTTCAAAGAATAATCTGATTTAATATACCTACTTTGAATTGTTTGGCTTATAAAACTCAAATTTGCCGCTTAGTGACAAGTTGTGTGACAGTATTACTACAAAAAAAAATTCTGCCAATTTAATGTCAGCATGGATTTTAGAAAATGACGCTTAGCACTTGGATTTTTCATAAACAAGTCTCTGCGATCAATAAAATTGCATTTATTTAAAAAAAATCTTAACCAACGATAAAATAAATTTAATTTTTAAATGAAATGTTACTAATGTGAGTCAGCTGAAGGTAGAATTCTGAAAATTGTCTCTAGATGCGACTATGCTATTACACAGTCATTTACACTTAAGGTTGTTAGAAACTTATGTTGTGATAATGACCAGATAAAGATTTTTGTTGTGCCATGCAGTGCCTACTTTGAAATACGCTTTCATATTTTTATTTAGGAGTAACATTTTCGTAGTCGCAAATGTTTTTGTGAAAATGTGTAACCACAAAAAATGTTACGGACATAATTCATTCACTCGGGAGATTCTAAATGATAATTTTATTGAACAAAATCGATTAATAAGGTCGAGTAATCTATGTCCATTTGAATTATTTGATTCAATACTGGTAGTTTAGGTGATCTGTTGATACCTAATATAACATTTTTTTTAGGAAATGATTATTCTCTATTCACGTATTCTTTTGATAAATAAAGGTATTCACATTTTTTTGTTTAAACGCTTAGCAGTACCTAATTTGTAATTTTTTTTTAGAAAATCCTGTAATGCATTTATGTTGACAAAATTCTAACTGACCACCATTAGTTCCTTTTGCTAAATTACTAACATGTGAGCAAATGAAAACGAAATCAAGGTTGGCTTTGAAAAAAATAAGTCATGTGGTCTATTAATTCTGATGTTTTTAATTTAAACATGACAGTTATTATAATAGTCCATATCCACATAATGTGAATTAATAATCCACATACGAGTATGTTTCAATTATCAAAGCCAAGCTTGATTTCATTTTCGTTTGCTCACATGTTATATATTTTTAATTAGAGCAATTTGTAAATGATGGTTGTGTGTAGATGCACGTAAAAACTTTTTTTTTCAAAATAACTTATAAAAAGTTTTAGAACAACATTTCACCGCAACTCATTAATTGTAAACAATTACTTATAGTGAATGTTACTATTTAATAATAGCTACTATTATTATTCATATAACTCTTCCGATATCCAGATTCTCTACTTTTTGTACTACACGTTTATAGTTCATTATTTGTTTCTGAATTTTATTAAAAAAATCTGGTGTGATACACTCACACAACTTCCTTTTACAGTGATCTTATAATTAGTCAAAAATTT